>APFE030563290.1:3464-54942 GCA_000404065.3 Pinus taeda
AATTGGCTTTACATGGTGTACTTCGATCCATCTAGTAAATTAGGCTAGATGATCAATTTTTTGGTGATAACAGATTGCCCCCCAGCGTACGAGTGTCGGGAGAAAAACATATGACAAGTATGCTGTAAAGACACAAGCATTAGACAACACAGGGGAGTCAGAGAGAGAGAGAGAGACCAAGGAAGCTGAATTGAAAGAGGATAGAGATGAAGGGGGCAAGACTAATGCAAGTCTCCTTTTATGTTGTGGTACCAGACCTTAATGAGGTGGGGGGCATACCCATACCCGCCGAGATAACTTAGTACAAAAATAATGGTCTGCCCAGAAATATAAAACTGAGCAATGAAGTACATGCTAGCATAACAAAGCGAGAAAATAATACAATGTGTCCCATATACATAATGCACCTCAAAAAATATGAGCCAGGACTAAATATAATAATATTTGAGTACATGAAATACAAAGCCCTTCCCTTAAAAATAGGTAGGAGGGAGGGTAGAACAACCGAAGAAGCCCTGTTGAACAAGGAAGGGATCTGCAAAACTAAATGGATCATCTGGAGGAGATGTGCATGCTATGAACACTGTGATCGGTAGAAACTGAGCCCATCAACTCTATGGAACTGCATATGAGGCTATAGCATAATAGGAATGCATTCGAGCATGTGGGGGGCTACCTAAAGGGCCACCCCCTCATGAGGTCTGAAACATCTCATACATACCCGGGAATCACTGGTACAATCTGCTGCATCACTAGACCATCAAGTGTATGAATTACGGACATGAAACAACCAAGTCAAAGGGAAATAATGAGTCCCTCTGCTTGATCCAAGGCGCTGAAAAAAAATGGGAGTTGGAACCATGATACACCGCCCTCTAGGTCATTCTTAAATGAACTGATGTCGACAGAATAGGGCTCGCGATAGTTGAGGCAATGGGGATCCTCAATCTAAGGCACGAGGGAAAATAGTAATGTGATTGATGGAATAACACCAAGGATAATGAGAAAAGTGGTATAGAGGGACAAATAGATGACTTCCCTTGTCAGAGCATAAAGTGCATGGTTAACCTGACAACAACTGACTTAACTCAGGATGGGATGGGGACAGTATGCATGGGGGCTAAAATGGGAAACACAGGATGAAAGATATGCAAATATGGATGGAATATTGTGACATGATAGAATGAATAAGTTGGAATGCTCTTTTCCCCTCGACCTTCAATTAGTTGTTTGGCTTGGCCATAGGTGGGACTTTAAAAGCTTGTCGGGGATGACCGAGAAGGTTACCAAAAATGAACATAAGAAATACATTTCTTCAGATTCAAAGAGATGCTTTAGGTGTTTTGTTGACTGCCTCGGAAGGCTTACCATGAGGGGCCTAGTAACCTACTTCTCCCTCATCCCCAGTTCATAAGTATATCTAGGCAAGCAAGGGTCGGTTCGTGAAACACGCTGCATGGATGCAAGGGTGACTCGTCGTGGATGCTCTGAACAAGGGTGACTCGATGATGCTGCCACACAAAATAGGCTCGGTGGGGAACATCAAAACATGAGTAAATGATGGTTACACATGATGAAAATCTACACATGGTATGACAAGTACGTAGAGGAGGAGGAACTCAAAGTACAAGTGTTGCTTTCCGACGAAATTCAATTTTGAGAGGCGATGAAGTGACCCTTCTTGAAAAAAGTGACTTCCCGGTGAAGTGTCAAATCATCAAAAACTGAGGAAGACCCATTATAGAGCTCGATGAGAGATTTCCAACAGTGCTGACGGTTCATCAAACTAAGCTACGGTTTGGTTGAAATGGGTGACAAAAAAACTGTGGGTTTTCCTATAAAAGGGTGTTTTCCCTCCAATTTGAGAGAAGGAGAAAGCCCTAAATATTGTGGAGATCATAGCAAACAAATCGACCATCAGAATTGGGATCTATGACTTTTAGGAAAGTGGCCTTACTTGTCTAAATATGGCCTTAGTTCTTTTTGGAACGATGGTTCCTAGTGAAGAAATAAGGGAAGAGGAAAACGACAATGAACTACTAGAGGAGATCTAGAATCATCCTCACCCACAAAGTCAAACTAGGGGACTATGTGGACATAGAGTAGAATATTTGAAGATATGGTATCAAACGTCTACGATATGCGATGTGCATATGGCTCGCCAGAGAGGCCAGTGGGACAAACTATCCAAGGAATAGGAGGATAATCGACCATACCTAGATTCGGTGGGATCTAGGCTGAAACTCAATTGAGAATATGGCTTGGGGAAAACTAGCATGCCCCCAAGCATGGGATACTGCCCGCAAGCATATGTGATGGAGTAAACTGATCTGGTATGCAAAGGTGGGAATGATGCCCCCTAGCAAGAGGAGTTTGTGGAGCACCATTTTGTTCCGAGTGCTCGAAAAATGGATTCAAGCATCTCAGCGCAACTTGGCACGAGCTCCAAAGGATGATGAGGAGGTGTAGGGGCCTATGTGCCCCCCAATATGTTATGGGCTCCAAACACTTATATGATACATAATATGATTATGCATTTTATATGACGATGATGGTTCACCATTTGTTTTATTTATGGTTGTCTTTTGTGGTATACATGTGATAAATGCCAATATAGAATGTTATTTGCAATAACATCTACATAGTTATTTTGGGCTCTAGGAACATGACTGAACTTAATGGTTTTGAATTCACGTACCAACAACTTAACTTGTAGATATTTTCTAAAAAGGACTTGGTTATGCACATGATACAACCATTCAATTGCATGACAAGTAGAAAGGAATCTAAATGAACATGAAGATGAAGGATGCGATGAGCAAGGGCATCGACTAAAAAACCTATCACTGCATCATATTCGACCTTTTTATTGGTGGCAGATCCAATGCACACACCATTCGAAAGGACTAATGTATGTAAGGGGGTAAAAATGGCTGAGGCTAGATTCCTGGAGAAGCGACTCGCACCGTCAGCATGACCGATATACGGTGTGGATGATGGATCCATCTGAAAGGTGCAAAAGACAACGAATGAGATGATGCAGTCTACCTAACTTCATGGTAGAAATAAAGACACACAAATCAAAGGGATATGCTATGAGAAACATTTATTGAGGTAGAGTGCACTGGGAGAATTAGGAAGGAAATGGTCTTCAAAATCCTCCAAAAATATGCCCCCTTGCCTAAGTGCAAGGGTAATTAAGGGTAGACATAGCTTCTATGATGTCCTCATCAGACTAGAAGATGGGAGGACGGGAGGAAGATTGACTACATGATGCAGCAGCGTTACTTGGTGCATCAACCTAAGAAATAAGGTTCACATATGCATCATCTTGAATGGTAGACGACAAGCTGGTAGACGAAGGATCTACGTACGTTGAGACCTGGGATTCTATCAAAAGAGGTTCGATAGAAGTGGGTGTAGAAACCTCAGAAAGGTTTGTCTACGAGGAACTCAAGGATGACGACATGTAAAGGATATGGCCTGTGGTGTCCATCATCTCAACATCAGGGGGAGGGATCACGGTGGTGGGACCAAAGTCCCTCTGTTCTGGTTGACTAAGGTTACCAAAATCCATGGGTAGAGGAGTAGGGGTTCCACTACGAGTGGCCTTGTATTTATGAAACGCTTGAAGGCATTCGCGAAATTCATTGAGACGAGGGCAACAATGGGAATAGTGACCATGATGATCACACATGGCACAAGGGTGGTTTGTGTGCAACGTTCTGAGTTTCTTGGGTGGACCCGGTAAGTTAACATGGACTTCAAGGATATTTGACTCAGGGAACGTTTCATGAACCAAGGGTTTGAGATGAGGAAGCTCGAGACAATTATGGGTGGCGTGCCCAACAAATTTACACAAAGCGCACGGAGGTGACGACTTTGGGGCCTTAGGGGTTGGAGGAGCTTGGGGAGCCTTGTCCTTAGGTTCTTTCATCTTAGCTTTGCCCCCCTGTCTGGATGCTTTCACAACATGAGTGGGTTCTTGTTGAGGTTGTGATGGAATTGAAGAAACGACAAGTGTTGTAGGGATAGGGTCAAAACAAAATATTGAGTTATCCTCAAATAATTAGCAATAATAAAATATTATTAACCCCGTTCTTGGAATAACCACTTGGAATATTTTATTATATTTGGTTAGGAGGGAAAAATATTTAAACTTTTATATAGAAATAATAAATAAATAAATGATTTATTTATCATCTCAAGGAATTGGTTAAGGAATAATAAATAAATAAATATTTATTTAACTATTCCTAAGGGATTTGAGCCCCAAGAGTTAGCCCAACTGGTCAAGTCGTGCCTCGCTAAAACAGGAGGTCACAGGGTCAATTCTACCCGAAAGCCCTTGGGGTTAGGTCTGTGATGGCCGAGGGGTGTGATCCTAGAGATCAGCGCTAGTTATTTCGTGGACGTAGCCTGCACCCCCTGACCAATATGTGAACCACCCGAAAAAAAAATAAAATAAAATAAAATAAAATAAAATAAAATAAATAAATAAATAAATAAAGAATAGTAATAAAAAAATAAAAAAATAAATAAAAAATAAACAAAAATAAATAAATAAATAAAATACTAAATAAATAAAAAAATAAATAAATAATACAATAAATAAAATAAAATAAAAAAACTAAAAATAAATAAAAATATCAAAATATAAAATAAAAAAAAATAAATAAAATAAAAATAAAAAATAAAATTAAAAAATTAAAAATTAAAAAAAAAAAAAAACAAAAAAAAAAAAAAAAACAAAAAAAAAAAAATATACTATATATATACAATATATATATTATATAAATAAAATAAATAAATAATAAAATAATAATAATTAAGAGATTTAGTCACTGAAAAGAATCAATAATTAATATTAAGTCAGACGAAAAATAAGATAATTAATGACTTATCTGTTTATTTTTCATGATTGGGTCAAATATGACAAGGAATAATAATTGAACAATGGTTTAGTTAATTATTCCTAGAAGAAAATCAAATAAATAGCTATTTATTTAATTATTCTTCATGGGTTTAACTATAAATTAGTTAACAAAGATGGTTTATTAAGTAATTTCTCATAGTGAAAGCAATTTTACTATGGTAAAATTGGCTTTACATGGTGTACTTTGATTTATCTAGTAAATTAAGCTAGATCATTTTTTTTGGTGATAACAAAGATTTTTTCCATCAAACTGATGATAATGAAAGCTTCTTGTTTTCCTTATTATAAGGCAATGGAAATTGCGTTCACAATCAATTAATTTGCTTTTGACTTAAAAATTGAATTGCAATAGGTCAAATTTACCCTATTAAAAGATTATTATTACTATTATATATTTTTTATAATATTGGTTCGTTTAGTTTTGTTCTTATTTTGCAATGATGATTGAAGTATCGTCCTCGTTAGTTTGTTAGTTCATAAAATACCTTGCAACCTCGATCGCATACAAAATACAACTTTCATTCACTTAATTATTCATATAATTTCTGACCAATACGTGGCATACATTGGTTTGTTAGGCCAATAGGCCTTCCTTTGAAAGAAACTTTCGTCGTCCTTTTGTTTCTAAGGTTGACACTTGGCATCCACATTCAGCGGGCATACAGCAGGCAAATTGTTTTCGTATTAGGCCTCTTGATAGAAATTGTTCAGGCAAACGACTTTTCTACAACACGTCAGCACCTGCATATCGGCAGTCCCTGCAAGGAAGGGGTGGAGGTATTCATGGATGCCGAGGTTGGAGGGCAGAACGTCGACGTTCCCTGTGAGGGAGGCCACAAGAGACGATGGCCTCGCTGACAGACTGGAAGCCTTCACATAGCTGGACGATGTGCCCGCGCCCGACGGAATAAAGAACGTCCCGTTCAACAACAAGTCTCCATCTGACCTCCAATTTCAGAGACCGTTTCCTTCTCTTCTTCCATATCCGTCGGTTTTCTGCTCTTCGTGTTCTCTTCCACACCCTCTGTAATAATGTTTTTGTGCTTTTCCACTTACTGCTGCAATAATGTGTCCCGTTTTTGCTGTGCAATTTGTTGTGCATGACCTAGCCCTCTGTTGTTCCATATACACTGTTTACACCTCCATTTTACTGTTCAGAAATTGTTCACTCAGGTGCTCAAGTATACATTGTTTACACCTCCATTTTACTATTCAGAAATTGTTCCTACTCTATTTTCAGGTCAGTGCTCTCAAAAATGGGTTTTCTGATCCCATTCTCTCTCATTTTGTTTCCAACGTTTTAATTTTAGTCCAGTGTTTTCTTAGTGTTCTCTTATGGGTTTTTCAATGGAAGTACAACTCTATTTCCCTGTTCAGAAATTGTTCGCCCAGGTTCCCAAGTTCTCATAATTATTTTGTTTAAATTGCAGATTAGTGCTCTCAAAAATGGGTTTTTTGATCCCATTCTCTCTCTTTTTCCTGGTTTTTCCCAATTCCTAGTTGTATTATATAAATTACCCTAGCAAATATTTGTAAATTTTATCACTATAGAAGAAGAAACCCTAACTGATCAAATCTCCAAAGAAATTTGAACCAAAGAATCTACTTTTTGTTTTAAATGTCCTATGTAAAGAAATGATAAATGTGAGGTAAGCGACGGAGAAGCCTGGCGACTAAGAGGAAACATGGCCACAAGAATGACCTGGTTCACTTCCGGGGTAAGGAGAAATTGTTGTCACCACGGTTGCACTATGAAAGCCATCGACAGTATAGACCTGTAGCTTTCCCTTGCAAAGAAGGGGAAAAGGAAGTTGTATACGCTGAGGGTGTGTGGCAGAAGGGGAGTCGCCATGCAACAACCCAGGTGTACGCCCTTTCCATTATATGTCGATCGGGTGTATGGATGGATGGTGTTTAACAAGTGGAATGTGATTTAAATACAATAAACAGAGTTAAATACCCAGTTAACGACAAATGACCAAGGTACTTAGGGACAACTATCGTATTAATTTGTTTTAATAGTGTTTCCCTGTTTTACACGCGTTAGTGTTTCCCTGTTTTAGGGATGTTAATCCTGTAAAGTATTGTTTACCTGTTTTCCCTAGCCAACCCTCTTCTGTGTCTTTTGCCTACCCTCTCTGTGTTATCCTTCAATGATGACAATCTTTCCTTCAATTCATAAGGATTTTTTCCTTTCCGGTAGATCATGAGGGAAAACCTTTAATTGAGATGACCCAGTTGTCATTCAAAGCTCTGAAGATCATCGAGTCCATTCCCTCAGGGGAGAGACCCTCAATCAAATCTAGATTAAATCCTTCAATGATAAAAAAATCATTAAAAATATCTGGAGCAGGAGGAAAAAACTTTAATTGAGATGACCTGGAGCAGCAGGAAAAACCTTTGATTGAGATGGACCCAGTTGTATACCGGGAGGTTATTTAAGAAAGGCCTGTAATGGGAGGGTAAGATCAGGCTCATTACATTTTCAAGGGTCATGTTGTTTAAGAAAGGCCTTTATATACCAATAAGTGAGATAGTAAATGAGCAAACCACACCGATCAAAATTCATATGCAATCACCGTGGACTTCACCATCAAAGATTAAAACATAGAGATCTGATAACCTAGTAAGCATCTCAACTCTAATAGGAGCCAAATGTCTGCAAGATCCTTATCTCCTTATTAATATGTTGTAAACTTATTAGTGACTGTCGTTACTTTTCGTGAGAAGCATGCAAGGGAAATGTTTAAGAAATGAGCAACCTTATTTTTCATTTGGGCACGTGGGTAGGACACAGTTGAGGTGCATAGAAGAACTTGTAACATTTAAGAAAATATACAGAAATGATCACTTTTACAGCACCATACCCTCAATTACACTGGATTCTGAAGCTCCCCCGATTCCCTTATCTCTTTAATTACACTGGAATCTGAAAAATGACTCATTTAAACTAGGAAAAACACTTTATTGTACTCCAAAGGAAGCAAACCTTAAACTCTTAAAAAAGGCATGGTCTCAAACAGATGAAAGGATGAAGCACCATCTCTAGAAGAATGCAATAAGCAATCTTAAGTAAGCTATGTTCTGCACTAGGGGTTTGTGGTGCTCATTGACCTGCCTGGAATTATGACTTCTCTGAATTTTTGCTTTGAAGGATGAAGATTGCAGCCATAATGGAGTTTTTCATGTTGTCTTGGATAATCCATATACTGCAGTGACACGGATATATACAAAATTCTTTTGTTTGACAGAAAGTTGTTGCAAAATAGTTGGAGTTTCAATTCTCCACTACTGAGAATATGCTCATAGTCTCATAGATATCTTTTAAGTTCTTCCTTGTATTATGTTTGAATTGAATCACCTAAAACCCAAAATCTAAAACTTTGGCCAATTGCATATACAAACACACTCCCATAGACTATATACAGATACACTAGCATAGACTATATTGTTAGAAACAAACTTCTAAAAGAATCATGGTACCAAACAGCCATTATCTAGATTAGAGACGAGTAAAAGACTTGGTCTTATGATTTATGACATGTTTTGAACTTCAAAGATAAGAGAAATGAACCAATCAAAGGGAAGTTGACCATGAAGAATCCAAACATAACTCTAATCATTTCCAAGACTTCTAGATCAGATATAGAAACACAAATTTCATTACATAAATTCAGAAGGTAAAATAGTCATCTAAAAGCTTCTGTTGGTTATCATAGCTTGTCTTTTATGCTCATGAACTTCAAATGCAATTTGAATTTTTCTGAGGTCAACAAAAAAACTGAAAACTTGAAACCCTACCACATAAATAGGTGCAGGCTAGGAATATATTACAATAAACAATCCCAACTATAGTAGTTTTTGAAGGTTGTCCTGTAATAATGAAGACCACCTCCACTTTAAGTGGAGCAAACTCATACTACAAAGAGGTTTGGAAAAGTACATCACATTCATCTCTGGTTTATTACTGAAATTGCAGTACAGTACTGATGAGTGAAGGCATAAATGATTGTAGAGCTATACATAGCCAGGGCTATTGAAACACAACCAAACAAAGTTAATGTTGCCCTCATAGTGGAGCTAACCCCAGAGGAAAAAATGTCCAATATGATCTCTATCATGTTCACCATAGACAATCTTCTATAAAGTTTCTTTGTGTTAAACTTGCTCTTTTTTGCACAATAACAGTTAGAATTTATATTCTAAAAAACTGTGGCTAAACCATATAGCGTAGGTTTACAAGAAATATATAGCTTTAGGCAGACATACCCTAGAGTGCATAGATAAGTATAAATTATCCAGAAAATATTGTGGAGGCCTATCCATTTCATTCTACTCTGAATTATGCATGTGTGATGCTTAACAAACTGACATAATAACAATACTATTAGACAAAACATGCTATGAGCACACATTTTCAAAGAAAATTTTGATTGTGCACACCTAAGGATAGGTAGGAGGCGAGGTCATTCAAAGCCCTTCCTTGCAGTTCATGAAATTACATGGGTTGGTAAGGCTAAAATTATATCGAAACTGCCCACATTCTTTCCCCTTGCACATCATACTCCATTTGGCTCTTTGTAACTTTGTACGAAAAGACAATGGGAATTGAATTACTCCTCTTTTTGCAGATCGTTGCATTTAGATGGGCTGGTGAGGCTGCAAATATATAGAAACTGCCCATGATAGTCTGCAATCTGGCCACAGTTGTGTGACTGATGGAATCTGATTGTTGTTATGGTCTGGATGATGTTTTCAGGGTCCTGTTTCTGACAAGAGGGAGGACCCAGATAGCTCTTCTAGTGGCTCTTATTACAAACATGAGCTTGGCCCCAGATAGTTCTTCTAGATGCCTGGACTGAAGGAATGTGTGAACTTTCAGATTAAATAGCTATGCATAGTGTTTGAATAACATGTTTGTTATATGCAATGGCTAATATTCAACATATGTTTAATGAAAGTGATTCCCTATAATGTGCAAAACTACACAAGTGCAGTGAGTACAACCGAATATAGCATAATAATAAAAAAAAATTGTGCATTGTTCAGAAAATAGTTAAAATATCATGAATTATGCACAAGATTCATAAAAGAAGCACATTGCTTCCAAGTGATGGGTCTCACACTACCTGCCCTAAGTGTGGGCACTTTATGCCGATGCCTCCAAGGCCTACTAATATGAACCACCTATAAAATATTATTACAAAGCCATAAGGAGTCCAGTCAGCCTTTAAAAGAGGTCTGCAAAGGGTAAATTAATTGAGCCAAATACATGGCAAATGCCTTGATTGAAACACATCTCTTAATGGGTTTTACGTTGTGTAAGAAACGTGTGGGGCAGCCTGAATCAATTACATATGTTCTTTCAAAAATATATTGATTTAATAATGCAAATGAGTGCTTGGTTTATCTCACCTTTGGCATACATTTCAAACAAAATAAGTGGCTACACGCTAATGCTTCGACTCCACAACGGCATCTACACATAGATTTATGGGTAGAAGTTTCAGATTTTGTTGTCTGCTGTTAGAATACAGATAAATCATTGAAATAACAATGTAAAAAAACGAATATTCTAAGTACCCAGGCATGTAGAACAAGTAAGTTCCTTATCGATAACCGATGTTGATGATGCTTGTGTTAAAGCTTTGGAAATAGTGGGCATGTTCCCCACTGTTTTCTCTGAAGTATATAATACCATTTTAATACCATTAGATCTGTTGTGATTTGAAAATGGCAAGGAAAAAACTCACTGATCATTACCTTTTTATAATAATCACCAAAACAAAACAAACTAGCTTTTATTCAACTACTTCCAGGAACCCATTATTGATAGCTTGTTTTCTAAGTAAAATCTTTGTTATGTTCTTTATTTTATGGAGCTGCAGACTGTGGATGATGGTCTCTACCTTTCTTGATCGTCATTTTCCTTCTTAGGCTCATCTTTGTTCTTCTCTAGTACCTCAAGCAGGCACCCAAAATAATTGACAATGTCCATGGAATTAGATGAATTGAATGGCATGAATCTGAAGCAATTTTGTTGCTCTTAAAGCTCGCCCAAAAAAAGGAAAATGTGGACAAATTGTTGAAAAAACATCTGGATGTTGTCACATTATTTGCAGGTCAGTAAACTGGTAAAATGCATTTTTTTGAATATTTTTTTTGATAATACCCTATTCATCTTTGATAAACGTAACTGGTTCCAATCTGAAAATTAGATTCTCTAATGATAGTTTGTAGGTTATGATATCTTTATTGTGTGCATATGGATGTCTAAGTATTTTCAGTTGAAAAGAAAAGCTACATACTAATTGTCCATGTCTTAACAAAGATGTTTCTTCAAATGTATCTAGCTTACGGCCATGACAGATCAAAATTAAAGAAAATTTCCTTTGATTTGCATGATCTCATGTATAAGTAACAAAACAAACTACGTTTTTTTTATCATGACTTATAAGGATGTCTAACCAGCTTCATAGCAGGTTAAATAGTAAGCAGCTTACTTAGTTACCTGATATAACCAAACAACATTTGCAGCTATCAAATAAAACCTAGTATATCATAAGCAAATCATCTGAATACAATCATACCTGCTTGATCTCGGGTGGGGCAGGAAGTTTAGGAGCTAAATCTTCTTTGTCGACAGGATCATATCCGACTGCTTTATCATCATCTGTAAATACTTCTTCGTGCTCCCAATCATCTCCTGCAAGTTAATTGACCATTCTCAGAGAAAAGAAAGCACTATTTAGTATTGAGTAGTTAGGTATAGTCTATAGTCGGGCCCCAAAATTTTTTAGGAGATGGAAATGCATCACAATGTGATGTTGAATTCTTGTCTGTGAAAAGAATATGTATACATAGTTTTTAGAATACACTTACTCGAGAACTATACCCTACTTTTATGTTGGATCATTTTAGTTTATATTTGTATTAATCATAATACCTTTGGCGTAGCTTGTGTCAAACCGTTACTCCTGTTTCCAATGATCCATAACTAATTACAAATCACAGATCCTAAACAAAGATATTCAATTGGTACAAATGATGTGCATGCATTGCAAAGTTCCATCTTCCAAATGGATGTTTGATTATTTTTCCAAACAAAAATATCTTATTCACTGCAGTGTCCACCTTCATAAGAGCAGATAAATAATTCCAATTTGCAATCACAAAGGATGATCCAGTTTTATGTTGCCTACCCATGTCATGACTGGCTGCTTCATCATCCCCAAGAATTTTTAGTAGATGGCAGTGCATCTCAATGTGCTCTGGAAATCTTGTCTATGGAATGAATATGCATACATAGTTTTTAGACTAGATCAAGAACCTACTACAGAACAATACCCTACTTTTACGTTTAATCATTTTAGTTTACACACGCATTAATCATAATAACTATGGTGTAGCTTGTGTCAAACTCTTATACTTGTTTCCATCTTCCAAATGGCTATTTGATTCTTTAATTCCAAACAAAAGTATCTTATGAACTGCAATGTCCATCTTCACAAAAGCACATACAACAAATCATAGTTGTAGGTTATGATATCTTTACTGTGTGCATATGGATGCCTAAGTATTTCAGTTGAAAAGAAAAGCTACATACTGATTCTCCATGGCTTAACAAAGATGTTTCTTCAAATGTATCTAGCTTAGGGAAACCTAGTATTTGAAAACTACTTAACTAAAATCGTTCCCTCGCCTCTGGTGAAATTGTCATTGAAATTTGTTGTTCAATACTGGAAAACTAAGAGGCATTGCTTGGTTATTTAAACCACAAGGAGAACTGACACATATGGTGGAAATGCGGATCAAAGTGGAAGAATGATACACTGCCTTGCAAATGCTTTCAGCATTAACTACTTGTGTGATGATTAATTCTTTAAAGTTTCTTCAGTTTTTCAGCTCAGAATTCATGTTTGCTCTGTTTTACCAATTTTTTTAGCTTTGGGCTTTCGAAAAGTTGCACCTCAGGATCTATGTCACCTGTTACAACCGAGATCTACCTCTAAGCCACAAGCCAAAGTGGCCCATCATTTTCTTTTCTACGTTAATATAAGTTGGGGTTTTAATGATTGTAATAACTTTTGTTTCTCTTCTGTGGGAAATTTTGTGCAGGAGTTCAAACGGTGTATATAAATAGGAAGACGCAGAAAGTGACAGTCACAGGATATATGAAGCTGAACAAGGTACTGAAGCAAGTGAAACGCACTGGGAAGTGTGCAAAACTATGGCCATACATGCAATACAGCTCGGTTACCCAGCCTTTCTCTACTTAGAATTATGACAAGAAATCCCCTGCTGGGTTTGTGAGGAAAGAGAGTTTCAACACCAGTTCTGTCTCCAACCGCCAAGATGATCATTACGCTACTAACATGTTTAGTGAAGAATTTCTGCTATTCTCTTGTAATCTATAGGCCCCCATAGCTCCTCGTAGATGAGAATATTTGCAGGATGTTAATATTGTTGTAAGTTTGTAGTAGATGTGGAATGACTAACTTTTGTGTTGTAATGTCTCTGGTAAATCCTTTAGAGAGCTATTTCATTATGTAATATGATGGGATTTACTCTACAAGATTAGGGGATTCACTCTACAGAGTCCATGTCATGCCTTGTGCATCAACTCTCCACTTATGTTTATTTTCTCTATAATGACCCTAATAAATCCTATAGAATGAGATTTCATTCTGTAATATGATGGGATTTCACTCTACAAGATTGGTTTCAATTTTACTTGTATTGTGGTATATGAAATTTCTCAGTTTTACTTGTAATAGGATGGGATTTCATTTTGTAATATGATGGGATTTCCCTCTGCAATATTAGCTACTAAATTTTACTTGTATGGAAAGAATACTACTTTCTTTGTTCAATATTTTATTTTAATTTTATTCATTCCAGTCTATTATATGATATTTTATTATAATTTTGTTCATTTCAATCTATGATATTTTATTCAATTATATCACATTGTTTTTTGAAATTATAAAAGTAAAGGCAGCTTCCTGTTTTTTGAAGTTAGAAATTATAAAAGCAAGGCAGCTTCCGTTTTCTGTCAATAAAGCTATTTTTTGATGCAGAATAAATATACCATTTTTAAATATTTAAAATTCAAAAATATTATTTAAATGCTCGATTATCACCAAGCTTCTTGACTTTAAACTTAGCTTCTTGACTTTAAAATTTTATATGGCCACAAGTGTCACCCAGCTCATGGATCCACATTAATAAAGTGGATATAGCTCAGACAAGTATATGGTACATGATTTCATATTGATAAAGTATTTCCAGTTAATAGAGGAGTATAATTTGAATTTAAAGTGGGTGTTTTTCCATTTTCAAATAGGTATGTAGATACAAAAAAATATGCACTGAGATACAACGTTCTTTTATAATAAAGTAAATTTAATTGGAACAACTTTTACTTTGGGATTTTATATTTTTTAATCCTTTATCACATAATATCATAATTATAAAAATTCAACAATTCCAATTTAATAATCCTATCGGCCTCTCTTTGTACCTTTTTCAGGACAATTGCTAGTTTAGAATCAATGAAAAAATCAGTTCTAATGTCCTCTTGTAACTGCGGAACTTCCTCTCTGAAGGCAAATGTACCAGAAATAATCGTAGTAATTGGAGTCTTTGTTGATGTTGAAACAAAAGTTTCAAATAAACTAGATGAATTGGACTCAGTTAAACGAGACCACTTTTTCCGGATTGGCTTCGCTTCCAGAGGCAAAGATGGTTGACTTGCTAGTCTCTGCGAACGATAGGGTTTTGATTGACTTTCTTCCATGATTGCAGATTATTCGATCAACTAAAAATTAAGGGGAAAATGATGTTATTCTAAATTCAATTAATTTTAGCAATACTTGGACATAATTTTTCTTTTTCAATTTTTAAGAGTCAAGAAAAATCTAAAGATGACTCTAGTCTCCTTCGATTTTTAATGAGCCTGAAAGGACAAGTCCTTAGATGGACCTTTTCTTTTAAAGAGTCGAAAAGGAATGAAAGTGACTACTCTAGAAAATCTAGACAAAGGGATTACCAAACCAATTGCAAAACTGCAATATACACCTTGGTGATAAATTAAAAAGAAATTACCAAGGACTTATGTACAGTAGTCAATCTTCTCGAATGTTGTGTTCAGTGCATTGCGATCAATAAGGTAGCAGACTCAGTTTCCTATGGATAAAGGATTTAAGCCTCTTATGGTCTCCCAATATATACGCGACGGTACGGGGAGCACAAGTTTGTGCTAGCACTTGTCATATCAAGGAGGAGGAATCACCCAACCTTTAATGAAAACGAAAGCCACTAGTTTTAAGGACGGCGGAACAAGTCACTAGCCTAGACCTCTAGATATGTTGCATTAAGTTCCAAAGCGTTGTTAGGTTCATTGAAATTCATTTTAAACTTTATCCTGTTTACAGTTTTCCTTTCAATGGTTCACCGCGTGATGATGATCTGAAATTCCTAAGATGCAATCTACAATGATAAACAATCCTTCTTTATTTGAACAATCAAAATCCTAGCTACTAGGGAAAGAAGATAACAGTGCTTTTAAGTAAAGAGCAAAGAGCACACACTAGTGCATTTCCCTAAATCATCTTTTCACACACAAATTAAAAATGCTAAATGAAAATGCATGTATTTGTTTTCGCTCTCCTTAATGTGAAATATGCAAAAAGGAAAACTAAATGCATTAAAGATTTGAAATATTTCACTCAAAATGACATTTTCGACAATTTCTTCTTCAAAAGAGAAAGGAAGACTCACAAAATGACACTTTCAATTTTGAACAAAAATGCTTTCGACATTTTGAAGGTAAAAAAATCAAATCAAATGCATCAAGAAAAGTTCAATCGATTATCAAGGGAAGGAATAATATATGACACTTCTCTTTTCGACAAAAAACGACAAATATAACACTTTTTGTACCAAAGTGACAAATCGACTAAAACAACTTTTCGACAAAGGATTGTAAATGAGGAACAAATACACAAAAAAATTTACTAATCCTAATATAATTGAGGCTAATCTAAGTGATGCAAGTAAGCTTCAGCAAAGAGGCACTGTTCATTTGCATCAAAACAACCAAACAAAACTGAAAACAGATAAAAAAACCCTCAATTTCTAGATGTAAAATGAGTTCAGTTAATCATTGCACCTAGGCTTCACATAAATTGAGACACATCACACTTACCGCACTCGGTAGGTGTTGTGCATACTGAGTCACAGTGGAAGACAGTACGATGGTCCACGAAACGCAACTAAAATGGGTTTTGGCTCAAATGTGGAGTTGTTTTCAATGAATTAAGTTGGGTTTTGATGAACAATGATGAGAAAAGTATGATGGAATGTCTTGAGAGGTTACTAAGCTACTAAAAGGGCATATAGATGTGCTTTTAGGTCAAATTTTTAATTCATAAACCAAACCAGAGATTGACTGAAGCAGCATTCATCTACTATGCAATTACAGAGCAAGAGAAGTTCGAAGGCTACCTTGCTAACTTCAGACTCTGTCTATATTTTATCAAATTGAACATAGAACAAACAATAACAAAAAACAAACATATGTTCATTCCCCAATGGAGTTGCCAATTTGTTTCTGGGAAAGCTAGTATTCCTAAAGAATGCTAGCCCTCTAGGTTTGGAAGCTACCCTAGGAACAACAGTTTAAAGCAATTCAATGATTTCTTCTATGTGTAACAGATAAGAGAAGAATAATGGAACCAACCTAGAACTTCTGCTTAACCCCTTAATTGATCTCTCTCCTTTGATAGATCCTGCAACTCCTCCCCATACTTAACACTCTTGGATAGTACCTGCACAAGTACAGCAACAAAGAACCGTCAAAGCATCGTGATCTATTACGACATAAAAATTACAGAATCAGATATATAATGAACAAATGATAGCATTCACAAATGATAACATTCACAATTGCAAAATCATATCGAAGAAAAATTGAAGAGATTTATTAATAGAAAGGTGAATTACAACCCAGTTGTCTGATCCAGCATCATCCTCCCTGCTTCAATCCTTCTTCACCTCATGAAATAGAAAGATCACACCAACAAGAATACAATGTTCTCTCCTCCATTACAAACTATCATCACTTCCTTGCAGTTCACAATATTCCAGCCTCTAGATCTCTTATATGAGGGATCCATTTATAGATGTTTGCAAGGGTGTGAGTCATCCATGGGGTTTGATTAGTGTCATTCCACTTGTTACAATGCATTCCATAAGAGAAGGGATTGGAGGTTTTCTTAGATCCCTTATTCATCCTTGGGTGAATTCAGAGAGGCATGTGGCATAGGAGAAGTTTCTAGAAGATTCCATGAGCAATCAACTGACAAATTTCCTGGAAATTTGTCCATCCTCGCCCATCACACCCTACAGAAGACCTACATAGTATGCATCACACCCTGGCAGTGTACCACTCAGTGTACATCACATTTTGCTAGTGGAGCAGTTAGTATGGTTCAATTTATGCAATTTCTGGATGGTTTCTTAGATGGAACTTTTGGGGAATGATGTATTCAGATGACTATGTTCCTTTAGGGTATGAAACAACTCTTTTAGGGTTTGATGAGCCCTAATACATCGACATATATGTTTGGGGTTGATGTGCCGAAATATGTCTATAACACCAGGAAGCTAGGATGAGAGTTGATTGAGTTGCTTGTGGGCAGTGCATCTTGAAGGACTAGCTTGGTGCTTCTGCACTGTTATGGTTGACAGTCGATCGAGTTGAAAGCAGGGTGATGGTCCGACTGTCAGTGGGGAGTCTGGTTGTCATAATTTCCACAAAAATGTCTAAGTGTGTGAAAAGTCGAAAGATGCATAGGTGATCATACAAACACACACTCACATGACTTGATGATGAAACAACCAAACCATTCAGACACACATGTTCAACATGATTGACTAGCGATGCAAGTGACAAGTGCAACACTCATGATTGATCGTTCATTGATCAAAATGACACTTGTGTGACAATAAATATGACTATGTGTGTGAATGAAACATATGCTTTCATAGCGAACACAATAAACACATACGAAGCGAATACTTTGAGCATAGCCATAACATGGTAGCAAGAATGACTTAGACATCAACATGCAGAGACTTGATTGTAATGAACAAGCAAGGAGGATGTAAAGACCCACATGATCTCATAGAGTGAACCCGAGTGTGTGTAGTAATCAACTGAAACTCTTCAAGGGAGGCTCCGAAATCAGTGTAGGCCAAAATTTTGGAGAGTGGTTGTAGCCACTACAACACATGGGAAAATACCATGGGTGAATGAATACCATGGATGGATGCTACTTATAATACCATGGGTGGATAAATACCACGGGTGGATGCCACTTAAAGTACCATGGGTAAATTCCATGGGTTGATGAATAACATGGGTGGATCAATACCATGGGTTGATGCCATTTTCCATTCGGATCATTTGTCCCTCCTTAAGCAGCAATGGTCCCTATTAATTTAAGTTCCCTCCTACGAAGCCTTTGTTGAATATGAAGAGCCACTAGAGAGAAGGGTTTTATGTGGTTAACCCATAACCATGACGAACGAAGATACAATGATAGAGATACCATGTAATGTGTGTGACCAACTATGATACTGACAGTGTGCAGCTTAGCAAATGGACTTCGATGAAGTGTGGGTTTGTGGATGACCCATAACCATGATGAACGAAGATCCGAGGATAGAGATACCCTGTAATTCTTGTGACAAACCGTTATATTGACAATGTGTGGCCTAGAAAATGGACTTCTATGAAGTGTGGGTTTGTTTATGACCCATAACCATGACGAACGAAGATCCAAGGATAGATATACCTTGTAATGCTTGTGACCAACTATGATACTAATAGTGTGTGGCCTAGCAATTGGACTTCGATGACAAGGATTTTGTACGGTTGACCCATAACTATGATGTTGATTGTTGATGAAGTAGTAGGTGCCTACATAGCCTAGGGTGAAAGGGTACATCTACAAAGAACCCAAGCCCGATGCTGCTATGCTGAAACTGATGATTGTGATGCAGGTTCCTACTAAAGGAGGCTGGGAGGGCATGTCTCCAAAGGGAACCCACTCCGAATGTTGCTCCATAATTAAAATGGACGAAAGTCGGTCAATATAACTCAAAATATTTATTATAACTTGCTTTTGGAAATAGAAGGACCATTTTTTATCTTCCATGTGTTGGAAATCTTTATTTGGATGCTCTAGAATCTCATATTTGCACTGCAACTTCCCTCCATCACAGAAGTTCTGAAAAAATAGATTATTTTAAATCAACGATATCTCCCACATCTGAACTCCAATTTGACCCATTTTTTTTAAATTGAGAAATTTTTCAAGATAATCTCAGATCTATGATAATTTTTTCTGAAATTATGCACAAAAATTGCAAAACAATGAATGGATAGCCATTGTCCATGAGTTGTTGTCAGAAACATTTATGCAACATAGCTGATTTTAAATCAATAATATCTTCCTTATCTAAAATCCGATTCAACCGATTTGTTTTTTGAATTTGGCTATTTTTTTGTAAGGAATCCAAATATGTTATTTTGTTTTGTAAATTTTACACCAAAAAATTCAGATCTGATCTACAAACTCGGCACCAAAAAACATTCCTACAAAAAAATGGAAAAAGACAAATTCTTCCCGCTTGGCCCAAACAAATGCTCTGTGGAGGACATACCACATGCCTAAATTTTGTTGAATATTGCTAAAAATTTTGAAAACTCAAATATCCATCAAACCCTCAGTCCCATGGAATCATAACCTACTTTGATACCAGATCTTGGGGGAGACCCCCAAGATCTAAAAGATTGAAATGGATCTTGGGGGGAGATGCCCCCAAGATATGAAAAATTGAATTTCCATAAGAAGAAAAAAGGAGAATGCCCATTAAACAAAACCACAAAGAAATTTTTTAATTAAATCAGAGAATAACTTTAAAGCTACATTGTGACTAACAAACTGTCCTTTTATAAAATGTTACTTGTTACTTATAGCTTTTTTTGGTTACAATACCACGAGTAAATTCCATGGGTGAATGCATACCATGGGTGGATGTCACAATACCATGGGCAAATACCATGGGTGGATGCCACTTACAATACCATGGGTAAATTCCATGGGTCGATGAATACCATGGGTTGATGTCATTTTCCATTAGGATCAGTCCTACAGGATGTCCTAATGCACCTATAGGATGTCCTAATGCTTCCTATAGGATCCCATGTATTCCAATAGGATTCAGATGAGAGCAATAAGAGTGATTTGGAAGGTTTTATAAGGCTTAGGGAAGGTGGATGATGGAAGAAATAAGGCAAGGGAGTGGATAAGACTTCCTTAGACGTCAAACTAAACTTTGTAAGTTGGTTGGATTTGCTCAACAAACCTGGAAAGTTGTTCTTATGGAATGATGAATTGGTTGATCGACTTAGTGGCTTTTGGTGATCATGGATGGATGAGGTTAGGTTGGGGCTCCTGACATGAGATTATCTTACACTATTCAAACTCTTGCAATACATACATCACTGGCATTTACCCATGAATCATGCTAAATAAGAATGATTTCGATTCAACATAAAAAACATAATTCAATTATTGATTTTCCTAGTTCGTGCATGGAAATACTTGCAGAATATTGTGAAACACCATGATATCTAATACAAAGCTAGAGATATCATAGATAAAAACAAAAAAATATTCTTGAAAAATGAAAATATGTTGGCCTAAGTAGCAACAAACTCTAAATTCCATAAGAAATCATAATTATGTATTTTTGGGGCTAAATAGGAGTTTGACCTCAAACCATGGTCCCTGAAGGGAAGAGTGAGGCCAAATACACCTGCTATCAGCCTTTTTGGTGTTCATTTATCTCTCTAATGCCATTGCTAAAGCTATGCACAAATGGAAGCAAGCTAATCAAATTCACCACTACTTGCAATGAAACAATGCTAAAATCAATTCAACAATTAATCTATGAAATAACCTAAGCATACAAGTACAATAAGAGGAACCACTATTGCTAGAGTTGGGCCCTAACCCAAGAGCTTTAGCTCTTTGAGTCAAATCAATGTTGGATCAAGAAAATTCTCATTCTCATTATCATATCAAAAAAATTGCATAATAGTGTTATGCCACCAAATTCTAACTCAAAAACCCTTAGTGCTCTTACATAAAAAATATGAATCCTAATGAGGCTTTAGGCATCCTTATTTATACAACTTAAGTCTCCAACAAATTTCTGAAATCTAAGTAGGCTTGGCTCCCAAACTCAAGATGAACTAGTTCTTAGGTGTCACTGGCTCGGTTGCCCATGATCTCCATGACTTGGTTACTCGCAACTCCGAGCTAGTGCGATTTGATTGAGGAATATTCAAATGAGTGAGGATTTAATGTGGAGGATATATCAATTATAATCTCTCCTCCTTGTCTCATTTGAGTACTTTCCCTTAATTTTCCAAAATTTCCATGATTTTCTCTCAAAAACCTACAACCAATGCATATTAGGCCACTAGGCATAACATCTTACTTTTACTCATCTCCTTGAGAAAAATATAATTAAAGCATGTAAGGAATTATGAGAAGAGTTGGTTTTAATAAGCATGGAGGTGTATTAAGGTTCATATAGTTACCCAATGATGAGGCTTATCACTTGTCCCAAGCCCCGCCTCAACAAGCACTTCTTCATATAAAATGTGGTCTGGTGGGTATAATCTATTGTGACAGAACCTTGGTCCTATAACCCTCACCAAATGTTAACCATTGCTCCGACTGTGGTTGATTTTGCATGGTTAAAAAGTTGGTTTCAAAGTCCGCGCCAAATGGTGACTCTGGTAAGGTTGTAGTACCTTGGTTTTTGGGTGGTGGTTAAGCCTGAGCCCTCGCCCCCCTTGCACGTGGTCTCATGGATATGGGGTGACCGGTGTCCAAGGCTTAGCCCTAGCTCCGTCCCCCAAACATAATCCGGTTAAATTTTAAATACAACTTCAACACCATTTTAGTTAAGAACTAGCATGCGCACTAATGGTAAGGCACTGCGTTATTGCTCGACTAGTCATGCGTTCAAATCCCTCCAGTGGTAGTTTGGCCATACACAATTTTAATGTACCCCTAAGGTGCCACGTGGAAACCCATGATTTGGCTATGTTGCATCCCCCCATTGGTCCAAAACAAAAACCCAACCACCAATAAAAATCAACCAAATTCAAACCAATCCAGAGAGGACAAGTGGTAGCCTGTCATTAACCCACAAAACCTAGTAAACATGTCCAGTCAATGTATTGAGTGCCCAATCAACAGTCCTACATCCAACCTCCAAAATTTGCCTATTTGCGAAAACAATCATAACATGATATTGAGAGAATACGATATCAATTTTAAGATATTAAAGTTGCATTGTATTGATGTCATCGAGATCTATTCTTTGGTATAGGTTTCAAGCACTTTTAAACACTTCCAATTTTGAGCACTTTACTGATCCCCTGGATCACTCCTTCCAACTGGATGCTTTTGGACCTCCAAAATATTATTTTCATTCAATAAATCAATGATGGTATAGTTCCCTCATGTTTGCCTTTTTCAATCCATTTGGCTTTGCGTGATTTTGTACCTTTGAACCCCATATGAAGGTGCTTCCAGTTCCTTCTTCTTGAAGTTATTGTTTCTCTGTTAAGGATAAGATCTTACTGCAATTCTTCAAGATATTTAGAAGAGAATTTCTTTTAAATAAACCTAAACATTCTCTCCTACGTATTCAATCAAAGGAGGCTTACCCAATTTCAAGTTCTTTTCACCTCAAAGTTTTTCTTTGCCGATGCAAAGCTTTACTTCATCTCCAACTTGAAAATTATGGTCAACATGAAGCTTAACATATCTAGCTTTGTTTTGGCTTGACTCTTCACCAAATTTAAATTTCATCGCCATACACCATACTTCTTCAAAGCCACAACATTAGGAGACCCACAAGAATATGTATTAAAATTAATGTTCCCTTTGTAAGGTAGCTCTTGCTTCTAATCCTTGGACTCTGCATTCTCTAACAGTGGCATCCTCTTCAAACCATTGTTCAAAAGTGATGCATCTCGCTGCAAATGAAATTCATGTTGTTTTCCTCTTTCTGGAGGCAACACATTAGATTCCTGAAACATCTTATCACATGTGTTAACAACTCCAACTAAATCATATTTTAATGTTGCATCACATTCTTGGAAAGCTTTAGATTCATCAACAACTTTATGTTTAATCATCAATAATTCAAAATCTGACTAGCATTTACATACCTCTTCATTAGTAAAACATTCACAAGAGATACATTCAACTTCTTTCTATTTGATCTAACAATGTACTCAATCTCATCTTTAAACAATTCATATTTGTTCTCCTGGTGATGAAAGATGGATTTCATATCATATAAGTATGGGCTTCCGAAAACAATCCCACAAATATCAAGTTGTACCACATCAAGTTGTACCTCATCAATGAAATTTGCAGTGATGGAAAATCTGAGTATGCATTTTCTTGTCACTTGAAATTTGGCATTGTCACATACCCAACCCAAAGGATAAGGTTTAGGATGAGGAATAGATTCCAAATGTAGTTTCTTGACAATGTCTTCTGAAATGAGGTTTGTTTGTCACCCACTATCAAACAAAGTATCTACTTTGCTATGTTTTTTTATCACTCTAATATGGAACAACTCTATTCTTTCTCTTTCATTTTGAGATTCAATAGGTTTACTTGAAGATATATTACTTGCAATAGAATCTTTACCTTTTAATCCCACGGCTATGATTTTTGTTTCTTCTCCCGAACCAGATCCTAGACCTTGTTGTGTAGTTGCAACAATATTTTCTTTCTCCTTGTTGTTAAAATTTTTGGGTTTTATCTTAGGATGAATTTTCCAACAATGGTCTTCACAATGGCCTTCTTTGGAACAATTCTTACATGTGAGTTTTTCTCCCTCTTTCTTGATTGAAGAATTTTTTTTATCCTTACCTTTGAGCTTCCCTTTACCTTTTTCTCCAGACTTGGATGACTTCTCACTAGTTTCTTTAGAAACATTCTTCCCTCTTTCCTCTAAATGAGTTGCCTATACAAAAACTTCATCTAGTTTTCTAGGGTAAATCATGATAATTGTGTGTCTCAAGTAACTATGCAAACCTCCAATGTATTTCAATAGAGTATCTTGGGAGGACAAATCTATACCCAAAATCAAAGATCTTTATCTAAATTCTTGAGCATAGCTTTGCACATTTTGAACCTTATATTGCCTAAATTTTTGCCAATCCATTATAGCCTTTTGCATGTATGCCGATGGATAAAATTATCTTCTTATTGCAACAACAAAATCATTCCAAGAGGATAAAACCTTACCATGTTTCTTCATGTCCTCTGGATTTTTGGCCTCCTCCAAATAAGTGTTGCACTTTCCAACCTAAGAGAAGGAAGTTGAATTTTGGTCTCATCATCCTTTATTCTTTGTATCTTACAATACATTTCAACATGACGAATCTAATTATCTAATTTCTCAACATTTAACTCTCCATCATAAATAGGCAATTCAAACTTTATGTCAAGCTTTGACAAAGGAGTTTTACTATGTCCTTTTGGAGAATTTGGAGGTGTTTGTGAAAGGGTAAAATAAGTATATGAATATGAGGATGATGATGGAGGTGAAGGTGGTGGCTTGTCACCATTTCCTCCATTCCCTTTTGGAGGTTTGTCTCCTTTTCCTTCATCTCCTTTTGGAGGTTTTCAGCTCTCTCCCTGCAACCTTCAATTCCTCTCCTCATAAAGAAATTTTACCATTTCATACATTTGAAATAAGTATTTTCTGAAAGTTCGTCATCATACCTCCCTTCAGGACCTTCTTCATATTCTATTACTAGTGAAGCTTGAGCTGTGAGTTTTCTCCTTGAAACAATTTGATATCTTGGCTCCACAAGTTTTGCTTCTCCTCTTTTAAGCTTAAACCATGAAAGAATTAGAAAACACCTGCAAACAAAATCAAACCTTGTCAATAACCTTGAGCTCTGATGCCAAAATGATCTGTTATGAAAAATTGAAGGCGATGGTAAAATTGTAAGTGAAATTTTATGTATTATAGGCAATGGATCACTTTGAAAAAAACATAAAATTATGGTTTTTAAACTTAGTTAATAGCATAAAATGGAGGAAATATACCATATTAGAAACACATAACAACAAAGATGATAAAAGAGTTCACCCCTCTCCTAGGTTACATCTCCTTGTCCAACTTCCAATGATGGGCCTCCTTCACTAAGTGTTCAAATTTGTATTTACATCTATTTTCAATCCTTAGAATGTAAATATTATGTCTCCAATCGATTGATAACAAGAAAAAAACCCCTAGTTGGAATTTTGTTGGGCTCAATTTGGCAAAAGAATGAAGAAGTTATGCTCTCTCCCAAGTTTCTTCTGCTAATTGTTCTACAAAATAGACTTGACTGCTATCCATCTTATGAATCTACCTTTTCAGGTGCGTCGAGCAACAATTTTTCCCAACATCGGTGAAATTCACACCGAAATTGGTGTGTTTTGTCACTTGATTAAATTTCCCAGTAACGCCTTGGGCATAAAATTATGGCCACATGGAGACATGTGCCTGGGGGTTGGGGCTAACCACCCACCCCCGTTGGCATGACCCCTGGGCCTTTGGTGGTTTGTTCCCTATATGGTATAATACCCAAGGTTGTTCCAAAATTTACGTACCCATTTCCAAAATCTGTACCAAGCGCTCTCCGATGGAGGCATATGGTTATATGGTGGCATGTCACTAGAGTTGGTCCAAGAAAATTTTCCCTCGAATCTGTTGGCTCCTACGCTTTGGCATGTGGTCTAGTGGATGCAATATGATATAGGGCTAGTCCCCAAGTTTTGCACCCGTTAACTCTTCCACACTACGACACTTGGTTGTGAGCATATGGTAGGCCATGGAACCTTGTCTTGATGCCTTGTCCCAAGCCCCACCTCAACAATCACTTCTACATATAAATTGTGGTCTAGTGGGTATGATCGATGGTGCCAAAAGCTTGGGGCTATAACCTTCTCCAACTATTAAGCATTGCTCAGACTGTGGTTAAGTTCCCGTGGTTCTAGGGTTGGTTTCAAAATCTGCGCCAAATGATGATTGTGGTATGGTTGTAGTACCCAGGGTTTTGGGATGGGGTTAAGGCTGAGCCCTTAGCCCCCCTACATGTGGTATCATGGGCATGGGGTGACTCAGGGCCAGGGATTAGCCCTAGCCCCATTCCCCAAACGTAATCTGTTTAAACTTTAAATACAACTTCGACGCCATAGTAGTTACGAACTACCACACGCCCTAGCGGTAAGGTGTTGCATTGTTGCTCTATGGTTCATGCATTTGAATTCCTCCAATGGAAGTTTAGATATACAAAATTTTAGTATATCTTTCGGGTGCCATGTGGTAGCCCATGATTGGGCCACATGGCATTCCCCCATTGGTTGAAAACAAAAAGCCAACCACCAATAAAAATCAACCAAATCCTAAACAATTCGGAGAGGACATGTGGTAGCCTATCGCTAACCCATGAAACCCAGTCAACATATACAGTCACCCTGCCTAGTCAGCATATAAATTTCCTAGTCATGGGTCCTGCATACAACCTACAACTTTTTTACCTGTTTGGGAAAATAATCAAAATGCGATATTGGGAGCATACTATATTGGTTTTGAGCGATTCAAATTGTGTTGGTTTCATGTCATCAAGATCTATGCTATGGTATATGTTTCAAGTAGTTTTGAACACTTTGACTTTTGAGTACTTCACTGATCCCCTAGATCAACGGGTAAGCATTTCCATGGACACTCTGAGGGAATCCCCGCAATCCACACGTTTCCTACTCATGAGTGAAAATGTACTTCTTCACCATGTTAAACTCCATCTATAAATTGGAAGTCATGTGGAGACCCTTTCTGAGCGTCTGGAGAGCTAGTTTTAGGTCCCTGGCCATGGAACCCCCCTTCGTAACAATTCCTCTAAAGGCCACCATGATCTTGGGTGGACCTAGTGTACAAATAGGGACCCCTGTGGCCTTCTTTATTAACTTATACATGGAACGGAATATGAAACTACCCTCGACTACATCGACCAATGGGTAAAGGAGCTTGAAGTGATAGAAGCCTCATTATTTCTCATCCAGAGCATCCCGAAGCAGTGTCTGGTTTGGTTGCTCACATTCTAGAATATACACTCCTTGCACCAAACTAGATGCTACACATCTCTTGTGGTTTGAATCGGAATTGAAATTGAATCATCAATAAAAATACGTAATCATGTGTATATTGTTATTAAATCTTTTGAGAATCTTGTAGTGGTTAAATTGCTAAACACAAATCAATATGAAATATTGTGATCATATGAATTTTGTTACTAGTTGATGTTGGTAAGATACCAAGCCCCTAAAAACTCAAAGATATCATGCTCGCTCACCATTTTTTCACCCCTGTCTTATAGGACAACATTTGCAGACACTCTACTTAACAATCAATAAGTTTTACAACATCATTGCCAAGAAATAATGATTGTTTTTCCTTAAGGTTTCCCTAATAATATTTTTTTACTCTCTTTCAAATCATGGGGATCTTAAATATTGAGATCAAAGAACATTCCCACCAAGTTTGAATCGAAAGGTTCAATCCAACCAATTAAAATTATAGTTGTTAAATAAGAAAAAGTGAAAAAGGTGCATGTTTAAACTATTTTATTTTATTTATTTATTATTTTGTAATTAGGTTGAACATTGATATCAAATTATCTATCTATTGGGTTTGAATTCAAAGGTTCTACTCAAGCAACTACAACCAACCTAGATCCATATTAACTCTTGATCTACTAAATAGAGAGGGATCAAATCTCTTTTCACTCTAAGAGAGCTATGCACCTCAAAATATTTGATCCCTTTTGGCGCTTAGTAGATCTAGAGTTAAGATGGATCTAGGTTAGTCATAACTCAATTTTACTATAAGTATTCACTAATTCTCATCAAATATTAGTTCATGTTTTTTATTTACGGGGAGATTTCAAACTTGAATCTTATAATTTACATAATACTTTATAACATGCAAATATTAGTTCATGTTACTAGTATCTAGCAATAATTATTTTATCACATTATTTTATTATTATTATTAATCGACATAGCTATTTTATTTTAATTAATTTATCTCAAATAATTAATCAAAGAAATGACATATCAACACATTTCATATTTGGCATGTGGTGTTGATAAGCCGTGGTATTGGCCCATAGTATTATAATAAAATCTATTTACAAGTTAATACTTTCCATGGTAAATTGGTGGTGAATCTCCATGGTTTAGAATATTATTACATGATTTCTAAGATGTATATACATTGAACTTATATTTTAATTCTATTAATATCTAATAATAACAATAATAACATTAAATAAAGTCTTTTGGGGTAACTTAATTGGTGATGACCCTTAAAATGAAGTATTATGTTCCAAAAGGTTCTTAGTTCAAATCCTAGGAGTTTATATGTGGGCTGAATTATCAAAGGTTGAGATTTATCTCTAATGTAATTACACTCTATTTATCTTATTATACCCTTTTTGTCCTTTTAATTTATATAACTATACTAGTTCCTAAAATAAAACACAATTGATTATTAATTTCATTAAATATAAACTTATTTAAATATACAATTTTAATTAATTTTAATTTAACATTCTCTTTTATTATTTGTTTAAAAAAAATATCCACTTGAAAAATAGAGAGTTCAAACTAATTACTAAACGTTTTAAAACTTACATAAATTCACAAATATATATTCTATTGATCTACGGTTCTCAATTAAACAAATATTTTTAAAACAAATCCAACAAATATTAATTCAAAACTAATGTTTATTATTTATTATCAAAATAATAATTATTAACTAAATAACTCTCTTTCTATTCATGGTTTTTCATATCTTTTACACTACCTTTTTATACAGTGTTTTTATACCATAGTTTAAGTTGCAATGAAACATTATATTTTAACTTTGGATCTATTAGCCTCTCAAAAAGATTAAATCCCTTTACATTCTAAAGAAGCTTGATCTCTCTGAGGGGTTTGTTGATTTAAAGTCGAGATAGATATATATCAATTTAATTATTAACATTTAAATAAACCATATCAAAAAAAACTACGATCAATTTATATATATATAGATAGATATATATAAAATATGTTCATTTCGTGGAAATCCCTCTTGCACAAATACTTGCAATTTTTAAGACTTATTTTTTCAATAATTTATTTTATATTTATATTAATTTTTTATTTTACTATATTTTTAAAATTTAATTTATATTTTTTAATATACAATTATATGGAGTAGTCTAACTAAGCGGAGGAATTTCCTGGAATCTTTGTCGATTGAAAAAGTTTCTAACTCCGGCCACCGGCATTTTTTTCCTTCAAACCTCAATGTTCGTCGCTCCGTGGAGGAATTCCTAGCAATTTGATGGCGATGTGACACATCTGTAGATGTCCATACATCCATAACATTGACGGTCATACATTTTCCGGCTTGCAACACCTTCACGGCTCTCCCATATTTCCCGGCAGCTCTGACTCCCACATTAATGCACATCGCCTAGATATTTGTTGCCTTACCTTCGAGGTGTGACAACAATCCCTCTATTTCAAATTTCAAATTTGACTTTTGAGCACAGAGCAAAGTGTTACGTGAATGCCCAAGCTGGGAAGGTTGGCTTCGTGATGTGTTTCTTCCTTTTTCTTTAGAGTTTGGTGTTGTTGGATGACCTACCACATTCACGACAGGGAGAAATATTAGAACAGAGTGATTTATTCATTCTGCCCTTGTTCATTTTGGTGCGGGATGCTTTCTTCGCAGACCACTGAGCATGATGAGAAATTAGGCATAATTTCATTGATTTTTTTACCAAATGGTAAAATAGTCAAAACTGCGTAGAAAGGCGGGCGACAAAATCTTCAATGTAGAGGTCGGAGATAAAGAAATGAAATGAATATGCGATTCAATCCCATTATTTATGTTTTTGAGGTATTGGTGAGAGTTTGATTGTGTGTTTTAAGGGGTTTTTGAAATGCTGGAGTACCCAGAAATGACAGTGATGCCGAACTCTCAGGCAATTGGGTTTATAAATGTGATAGCACTCTCTAGCTAGATTGTTATGTTGCTAGTGTTGGGTTGCCAGAAAATGTTGGAGTTGAAGAAGGAACCAGGAGGGTGCTCTCCAAAAATGAATTCTCGGGAGCATCGTCAATAGCAGCACATAGAGGGAGGAGCATCGGTCTCGTGGAGGATCAGTTGCTCTCAGTATTCTCCAGATATGGTGCATTCCCTTGATAATTGTGTTTACAATTATTGATTTGGTAGAGATAATGTGTAATTAATTTAAATGTCATGCGATAAACAGATTAAAATCGGAACCTCGTCAAAAAAGTGCCTTTTTTCTAAAAATATGGTGGAACCCTCTGGTGAAAATGTAGCATACAGGAAGATCCACTCTTTGGCCTTGAAACTGAGGTAACCAAGATCCCAAAAGCCTCACAACATTTGTTGTCAAAATAAAAAGATTGATAATTCAAAGAACCACACAAATCATCATAGTCCCCATGAATATCCCAGCTAAGAGAATCACTATGTATATTGGGATTTGTAACAACATGGCATGGAGGAGGCCTCTGCATTGATATCAACACCCTTCTTCATTTCCTAATTTTTCTCATTTTTCAGAGATCTAATAGTTTTGGATCAGGATATTTTATTTTGTATAGATGTATTATTACATATTGTTCCAAATAGATATAAAGATTGACGTTTCATCGAAAAAACATTTCGGTGAAGCTTTGAAGGAGAGTAAAGTAATTTAATAAAATATAATAATTAATAGTTTTATTTATGTGAATTTTAGGAAGAAAATATGTCCAATAAAAATGTGTATATTTTTTTTATTATTTAAAATAAAATTATATATGTATTTTTAATAATTTAATTTCTAAAATTAATATATATATTTTAAAAGGTTATTTTTTCAAATATAAAGCAATATATAATATATATATATATATATATAATATATATATAATTTGATTTTTATATTTTATTATTTCTTTCCATATATTTTAATTGATGTATTTAGACAAATATAATATGATTCGAGAAATTTAAATTCGAAATCTCTATGAAGAATGAAATAGATAGCAAGTTGCTTTGCACCCAAGCTCAGCTTTTTAGGAAAGAGTTTTTAATTCATTAGAGTGAATAATCATGCAAAACATACGGTAGTTTATGTTACATTCAAGTAGAATAAGTCAATGTCTATATCCAAGTAGAATAAGCTAATATTTATATTCAATTTTGTGATTGATCTTAATAAAGGATTTTTCTCAAAGATATTGATTTAGATGATCATTATAATAATATTGGACATCAAATTTAGATTACAAAAAAGAAAAGACATTATAAATGTGATGTAAAGGATGTACTTAATTTACTTGATCGAATTTAATTTTATCATTTTAAAAATCTATTAATATATATGCAAAAGTAATTTTTAATATTTTTTCTATATTAAATATTCTTTAGTAGTTTTGAATATGTGTGTGTGTGCAAAATTTTGATTTAATTTAAACATGTTGATGTAAAAATACATCATGCAAATTATATGACACTATTAAATTAACATAATTTGTCACTATACGAAATAGGCATAATCAAATTTAATAAGCACTTAAAATCAACATTTTCTAGTCTTGGTTTATTAAAATTATATTGAATTAGTTATGTATACTTTTCAAGGGTTCCCAAATTCTTGTTGTTAAACTTTGAGACTATACAATAATTATTTTATGGAGAGGCTTTAAACTTAGGTTGGCTTATTAAAACTCCTTTGATTCTTTCTAATTTGATTTTATTTCAACCCCATGTGTTTGGTGTTTGATTTACTTTGGATTTGAGTCCCTTTTTGTGTATCCCTCTCTCTCTCCCACACACACATACATTCCTTGCAATCTTGTTAGATGCAACACTTAACAAGTCCTTGAGCTTTGGTACGATAATTGGTTATAATGGTCTCTAGTTTTGGTGTTTTGATACTCCATGGGATGATTTTAGTTTTTAATAGCCTTTTTTTTTGCTTGTTTCAAGTTTCTTTATCTTAGAGTTTGCTTGATTTCATAGTTGAAGTGATCGAATATCAAGATAAACAATAAATATACAAAACAATTGCAAGCACATGTGAAGATGATCAATAATAACAAGTCTACTATTTGCACTTTTTAAGTGAAGGTCCAAGACAAGTAACCTAGAGACAAAATGCACCATGTTAAGGAATTTAGTTGTTCCTCTAAGCAAGAATGTCAAGTCAAGGACCTAAAATCAAATAACTCTAGACAATTTAGTACAAGGAGAACTCAAGGAGGAATATATTGTGGATATCTCTTTGAAGTTATAAATCAATGAGAAGAGATAGAGCTCCTTAATAAAAAACATAATGAAGCTATGAGCTACAACATGTTCTATTTAGAGAATTTTTACTAGAGTTATATGTATGTGTGTGTGAAAGTTTCTACAAAATCTATAATGGGAGTAGAGACTAGGGGTTTTTGTTAAGAGACATTTGTAAGCTTTTTATTTTTATTTTGTATCTATTATACTCATCTAGAGTAAAAAATGCACTCTGGAATACTTGGCATCGGATTTATCTAGAACTTGTTGGCGAATGTGCAAGATGCGTTCAATAACCCTAGTTACTTTATCATCCTCAGATTATTGATATGTGGATTTTGCCTACGTAGTTGTATGAGGCATGGCAACATCAATCAACCATAATGGTTGAAATCCCAAACCCACTTGAAAGGGGTTGTAACCCGTCGAGCTATGGAGAGATTTGTTACACCTGTGTTACACATAGGGAAGGCTTTCATCCCATGTTTGTGGATGCTTGATGTTGTACATGCACAAGATGTGTACGATAATCTAGTTAACAACCTCTGTTTGGCCATGAGTCTGGGAATAAAAATTTGCAAGGCCTAAAAAATTGTAAAGCACCGTTAGAGTAGTCAGGGATGACCAATCTCGAATAACTTGGATCTTATCTAGATCCACATGCAATCCTTTCTCATTAATGATGTAACCCATATATTAGACTTGGCTCATGCCAAAGGTGAATTTCTCCAAGTTGGAGCATAGTTCGTCTTGTTGCAGCGTTTGAAGGACTTATTGAATGTGTTGCAAGTGCTTTTCCCAATTCTTACGGAAGATGATAATGTCATCCATATGTATAACCACGAATTATTTTGTAAAAGGTTGCAAGATGTCATCCATCAACCTCATAAAAGTTGCATGGGAATTTGTCGACCTGAAAGGCATGGCCAACCACTCAAAAAGACCCTCCTTGGATTTAAATGTAGTGTTCCATACATATTTGAGATCTATTAGAACCTGGTGATAGCCAGACTTTAAATTGATCTTGTTGAAGTACTTGGCCCCCTTGAGTTGTTCAAGAACGTCATCAATCTATCAGATTAGATATATGTTCTTGACAGTCATTTTATTTAGTGCTCGATAATCAATGTAGAGTCTCCAGGTCCCATCCTTCTTTTGTACAAGTAAAATCGTGCTCCTATAAGGTGAGGAACTTAGTCAAATGTGCCCTTTTTGCATCAACTCCTGGATCTTTTTCTCGATTTCTTCATTTTCTAGAACAGAGTGGTGGTATATATTGGGAGTCTTATTGATTGAATTTTTAACCTGAGAGTATAAAGGTACCCTTGTGGGTGAGGAAAAGATGTCCTTGTATTCTTCCGCAACCTTATCCACAAGTTTCTATTGCGTGCTGAAACTCACCCAATTCTTCTTCCCATATACATAATTTATCTATTTATATATTGAAACAGAAAAACTTTAAAAAAATATAATCGAGAGAAAACACATATTTTTAAATGTTAAGTATTTAATTTTATTTAAATGATTAAAATTATTTAATCATTTATAATGAGAAATATTATAAGAAAAATAGTGGAGCATATAGTGTACACAGATTCATTCAAAACAATTGATATATTTCTCTACATAAAACCAAAATACAAGCCACATAAATAGTGTTCATGAGATCCAACAGATTCTAAACAAGGAATTTCTTGTTGAGAAAATCTCTTAACAAAACTCCAACAATCAAGAACCCAATCCTACCTATATACTAATGTAAGCATTATTCCAAGTCCTCCTTTTAATGCTTACATTACATCATTACAAATATTAATACAAAAATGACAAATTACAATTCACATGTCACATTTGTCTGATTGGTCTTCCTTGAAACTTACCCCCACTCTAAATTCTCCTAGAAAATGTTATTTTCACCACCACAATCTTCTCGCTTCCCATTGAACTCATTTAAGACATAACTGCCTTTAACAATCTTTGATGAACTTTGTATAATTGACACTTCTCAAACTCTGGAAGAACAATCTTGATACTGGATTGTATCGAAGAAGCAATTACACATATGGCCTTTTTACACACATGGGTCTCATAAAATAACTTGAAACTGATGCTCTTGAAGCTCGGATCAAAAGATTCATCAGCATATAAAAAATTCATACAATTAACTTAGCGATGAGTTCTCTCGATACCGAAGAACATTAAGAACCACTAATTTAATTATATTCCTTTGTTCATTAATTGGTTCTGCACTTTTTACATCCATACTTAACAAAAAAAACTGAGAAAATTCGTAAAATTATCCACTATCATCGGAGAATAAACAAGTTACCATGTCGCGCCTTGGCACAAGTAAACTCAATGAACGAAGCTCTGTAATACAACAAGCAAACAAAAAAATTATCTAGGAAACTAGTGTATTGTGACCGCCATTTATAGGACGCATTCATTGATGTACCTATGTTATATCATGTTAAACATGACTCATGACAACTCAAACATGCCTGTTGGTCTATGTCTCAGCTAGGCTTACAACACCCAAGTATCTTTTATGAAACTCAAACACATCTTGTGCTAATGACTTAGTAAATATATCAGCCAATTGATCACAAGATTTACAAGGATTCAAATGAACTTCTCCATTGTTCACAAGTTCTCTAATAAAGTGATATCTAGTATCAATAGGCTTGCTCTTTTGATGAAACACACTATGCTTGAATAGTGCAATCATTTTGGTGTTGTCACAGTAAATTGTTGTTGATCCTTGTTGTTTCTACTTGAGTCCATTAGATACTCTTCGTAACCACACTACTTGACATGCTAATACATATTCTTTTTCCGTGGACGAGAGTGTCACAATGGGTTTCTTATTAGATTCTCACGAAATCATACCTAAACCAAGCTGGACCACAAAACCAGAAGTGCTCTTCCTATCATCCAAACTATCTGCAAAATCACTATCTGTGTATCCAATCAAATCTTTCTGTTCTGTGCTTGCATACATTATGCCACAATCTATAGTTCATGCTATGTATCTCAGAATTTGTTTTCCCACGCTCCAAATTCCTTATCATGGTGCATTTTGTCCCTAGGTTACTTGTCCTAGACCTTCACTTAAAAAGTGCAAATAGTAGACATGTTATTATTGATCATCTTCACATGTGCTTGCAATTTTTTGTGTATTTATTGTTTATCTTGATATTCAATAACTTCAACTATGAAATCAAGCAAACTCTAAGATAAAGAAACTTGAAACAAGAAAAAAAGGCTATTAAAAACTCAAATTATCCCATGGAGTAGCAAAGCACCAAAACTAGAGACCATTATAACCAATTTTCTTACCAAAGATCAAGGAATTGTTAAGTGTTGCATCTAACAAGATGCCAGGGAATATATGTGTGTGTGGGAGAGAGAGAGAGAGGGATACACAAGAAGGGACTCATTGAAATTAAATCAAACACAAAACACATAGGGTTGAAATAAAATCAAATTAGAAAGAATCTAAGGAGTTTGAATAAGCCAACCTAAGTTTAAAGCCTCTTCACAAAATGATTATTGTATAGTATCAAAGTTTAACAACAAGAATTCCGGAACCCTTGAGAAGTATACATAACTACTTCAATATAATTTTAATAAATGAAGACTAGAAAATGTTGATTTTAAGTGCTTATTAAATTTGACTATGCCTATCAGTTTAGTGACAAATTTTGTTAATTTAATAGTGTCATATAATTTCCATGATGTATTTTTACATCAATAAGTTTAAATTAAATCAAAATTTGTGTGTCTGTATATATATCTATAATACAAAACTACTAAAGAATATTTAATATAGAAAAATATTGAAAATTACTTTTGCATATATATTAATAGATTTTTAAAATGATAAAATTAAATTTGATCAAGTAAATTAAGTAAATCCTTTACATCACATTTATTTAAATGGATTGTTTTCTTCCAATGTCTTTTCTTTTTTGTAATCTAAATTTGATGTCCAATATTATTATAATAATCATCTAAATCAACATCTTTGAGGAAAATCCTTTCTTAATATCGATCACAAAATTGAATGTAAATATTAACTTATTCTACTTAAATATAAACATTGACTTATTCTAATTGAATGTAACATAAACTACCCTATGTTTTGCATGATCATTCACTCTAATGAATTAAAAACTCTCTCCTAAATAGATGAGCTTGGGTGAAATCAACTTGGTATCTATTTCATGCTTCATAGAAATTTTGAATTTAAATTTCTCGAATAATATTATATTTGTCTAGATACATCAATTAAAATATATGGAAAGAAATAATAAAATATAAAAATCAAAATTATATATATATATATATATATATATATATATATATATATATATATATATACAATTGTTTTATATTTGATAAATAACCCTTTAAAAATATAATTTAATTTTAGAAATTAAATTATTAAAAAATATATAAAAGTTTATGTTAAATAATTAAAAATATACATATTTTTATGAACATATTTTCTTATTCAAATTCACATAAATAAAGCTATTAATTATTATATTTTATTAAATTACTTTACTCTCCTTCAAAGCTTCACCAAAATGTCTTTTCTTTAAACGTCAACCTTTATATCCATTCAGAACAATATGTAATAATACATCCTCTACAAAATAAAATATCCTGATCCAAAACCACGAGATCTCTGAAAAATGAGAAAAATTAGGAAACGAATAAGGGTGTTGATATCAATGAAGAGGCCTCCTCCACATTGTGTCGTTACAAATCCCAATCCACACCATGTCGTTACAAATCCCAATATACATAGCGATTCTCTTAGCCGGGATATTGGTGGGGACTATGTTGATTTGCGTGGTTCTCTGAATTATCAATCTTTTTATTTTGACAACAAATGTTGTGAGGCTTTTGGGATCTTGGCTATCTCAATTTCAAGGCCAAAGAGTGACTCTTCCTGTACGCTACGTTTTCGCCAAAGGGTTCCACCACATCTTCAGGAGAAAAGTAATTTTTTGAGGAGATTCCGTTTTTAATCTGTTTATCACACAGCATTTAAATTAATTACACATTATCTCTACAAAATCAATAATGGTAAACACAATTATCAGGTGAATGCATCATACCTGGAGAATACTGAGAGAAACTCATGTCTCTCATCCTCCATGAGACCGACTGTCACGCCCCCAAGCCTACGGTGGTCTTCCAACCGTGTCGGCGAGGTGCGGCACCACCCCACACTTTCTTTTTAACAATACTTATGTGTGCGGACTACGCCTAATTCACAACCAATACTTAGTTTGTTTTTCACAACCAAGTAAAATGCATTAAACCTTTATACCAATGAAGCCCATACTCATTCATTATCACAGCAATCATAAAACATCAATTGCAAGATAAAAAGGGGAGGGGTAACTCCCGAACAGTCTGCCCAACCATATATTATAAATCAGAATTTTACAATATACAATGCACAAGTGTGCGGGGAAAATTCCACAGCCAACACTTAACCAGTTTTACAATTACAGGCAATAGCCTTTTACATAAGAGAAAGTGCACCTTTGCACTAAGGGTGGGTGTCCACACAGTCACCAAGACACCCTTCCACAGTCCTGCATGATCTGCACATTCAACCCAACTCACGGCTTCGTTCACCAACCAAAACCTCAAGTGCCAACTCTGCGCACATAACCTGTTATGCGCATGAGTTATGCGCACTTCTGCGCCTTTCCCACTTGCTTTTGCATAGTTAGAAGTGCGAGCTTGAATGTTGAGCGAGTTGATGTTTTGAGCATCCAACGTATGCTAATATATACCTTTTGAACGATGGATGAGGGGTGGGCGAGGCCCCTTGTCCGACACCCTTATTTCTACACGCAAGCCCCCTTTCCATGCTAATGTTTCGGTCGGCTTTCATTACTTTTGCATGTCGTATAAACTCCCAAACTCCATCGCACAAGTGTCCATCTGCACGCACACTGCCTTCGTCGTTTGGTCGTTCACCCGTAGCACTGTCATTCACCTGTCGGTTCGTTCCGCAACACCGTTCAACCACAGCGCTGTCGTTCACCCGCCGGTCGTTCTGTCCAGCCGCAGCTCCACGTTACCCACAGCTCGTCGTTCCGCCCGCGCCCTGTGTGCGCTCGCCCTCGCTCTGCCGCGCGCCCTCGTGTCTGCCTGCCCACGCCCTTGTGTGCGCTCACCCGCGCGCCCTCCATGCCCGCCCGCCCGGTGGTTTGCCTACGCGCCCTACCCGCGCGCCCTCCATGTGTCGTTGTGCACGCGCCCAGCGCCCGTCGCACCCGAGTCACCCGTCACGCCCGAGTCGCCCGCGCCTTCATCGTGCACGGCCGCCCGAGGACCTTACATCCTCCTCCACCTGAAGTCGTTGTCGTCCTTGACAACATCCCAACTCCAAGTATCAAACAATGATGTCAACTCCCCTCACATATGGCAAACATCCATGCAACTTATGTAGGCCTCTATCTCCGCCATGCTTCATCCAAGTGACTAACTGCCACCAAGATACTCCATACCAAGGTATGTCATCGATGCCCATGATCGTCGACCATCTGCCACAATGTCTCCATGCTGCTCTCTACCATGGAAGGCTGATCCCTCCAACACCAAGCTACATGTCCACTGAAACGATGTGTCCTCCATCATGTCATCAACTCCATCATGCGCAACTGCCCATGATATGTCAAAAAATGTTAACACACCACCACCATGTGTCAACATCTCATCAAACTGTCAAGTGCTCAAAGAGAACACTTCTCCATCATGCGTCCAATGTGTTCATCTGTCATAAGACTCCATCCTAATGCCAACACATCTCTGTACACTTCGCGACCCCATGTCTGAACTAGCTGGGTGATCAATCCAACTATCACACTCAAACAATGAGAGTGAACATCTTCATGCCACCATCAGTTGTTTCCCAAAACATCTGCCACATCCTGAACTCCATCAAGAATAATCCATGCTCAGGTCCATGAAGTAATCTCCATTCATCTGCAACATGTCATGATGCTTGATGCCAAACCATCCCTGCATCGTCATAACCTGCTCAACTGCTTAAGGGGCTCACTACCATGAGAAGCTAACAATAAGCCTCATCTCCTTATCCCTCTAAGAAGATGTAGAGGGGTGAGAGCCTGAAGGCTCACCCTCACTAATCAATTCGATCCACCTATCAGGATCTTCAACCTCCAACCTTTGTAGGTAAGTGACCCAGTCCTCACCCGGCCTCATATATGCTTCATCAACCTCCTCATCTTCAATCACCTCTAGCCTTCTTGTCAAGTCCAAGATAGTATCGGAAAGTGATTTGATAACCAAGGATTGTTCGGTAAGCTTTGTCTCTGGCTTGGACAAATGCTTACATACATCACCCAAATCTTCATCACTCCTTACTTGCATTGTTGCCACCTCATGATTAGGCCTGGTTACTCCAAAGGTAGGAACACCTATGGGTACATCTTCTCTTCCATCATAGATGTACAACTTCTTCAAGTGTGGAACGATCATCGCATCATATTGCTTCATAAATTCCATCCCTAGTACGGCCTCATAGTCATCAATCCTCACTATAGTGAAGTCCACCTTCCCGGTCCATTCACCACGTGTAGCGTCCACCTGTTCAGCCACACCAAGTATTTCGTTCAGAGGAGAGTTCACTGTCTTCATATGTGCCTTGATAGGAACATATTTCATCCCGACCTTCCTTGCAGTATCTTCACCCATAAAGTTGTGAGAGGCCCCACTATCTACCAGAGTGAGTATATCAGCTCCTCCAACCTCCATTCGGACATACTCCAACTTGTTCCTCTCGGGATCCTTGCGAGAGATCACCTCTGTAGCAGCAGCAGTGCTAAGAACCTGCATCATACCCACAGAAGCACCTTCATCTTTCGTACTAGATTGTGCTATAGCAGCCAACTTTGGTTTAGAGGGACAATTCTTCACCGTATGTGGCCCTGCACAAATCCAACACTTCAAGACCTTCTTTCCCTTCGAACTATCATCAGACTTCGAAGCTTCTTCTTTCTTCTTATCCTTTGGTTTATCGGACTTCTTCTTCCTATCATCAGAAGTCTCATCATAGTGCTCAACCAACCTGTCAACCGCAACAAAGGCTTCTTCAAGTGTACGAATCCTTTGTCTCTTCACCTCATTGCGTGCCCAAGGCTTCAATCCAACAATGAAATTGAATACCTTGTCTCTCTTCGCCATATCAGGTAGCTCAAGGACCGCACTTGCAAACTCCCTTTGATAAGTTTGAAGGTTCCCGGTTTGCTTTACAAACTTGATCTTCATCCTAGCTTCCCATGTTTCATCCTGAGGACTAAAATGGGCCTGCAAGGCTCCTTTCATTTCATTCCAAGAAGTGATGTCAGTAGCACTTCCATTTGCAACCTGGTCCATCCTTCTTCTCCACCACATCTTGGCATCGTTCGTGAGGAATTGAGCAACAACCTTGACCTTAGTCTCATCATCGGATAGACCCAATATTTCCAAGTATTGCTCCATGTCCCACAAGAAGTTACCAAGAGTCTTTGCACTCCTTGTACCATCGAATGAATCGGGTTCCTTGACTTTAACATGAGGCACTCCTCCACCTGAGCCATGCCTCACGGCCTTCTTCAACACCGCTATTTCATCCTTGGCTTCGTCAAGAGCTTTCTTCAAGTCCATGATCTCCATTAGACCTTGGTCCCTTGAAGCTTCAACGTCCTTGACCCTTAATTCAAGTTGTGTACACATCAAATCAGTGTACTCATGTTGAGTTCGAAGTTCATCGAGCTCATCCTTCACCTTCGAGAATGCCCTTTGTTCTTCCACAACAAGGTCAAACTTTCCTTCAAAATGAGCCTCTAAGTACTCCAACCTTTCCACCAGTTTCTGCATCAGATCAAAAGTGTCTACAAGACTACGAGTAGACCCTGCATGAGATTCAACCATTGCTAATATCCTCTTCCTTCTTTGTAATCTAGTCTCGACCATGCACCGGCTTCACCTGCAACCCAAGTCCTTGATGCCACACTTAAAGTGTTTCACCAACCTCTTTCCCTGCAAGAACCTGTCTCCACGGTCACTTCATCACGAGCTTCACTAGCTCTGATACCAACTTCACTTCGATGAAGTTGTGTGTCTCTGATACCAACTGTCACGCCCCCAAGCCTACGGTGGTCTTCCAACCGTGCCGGCGAGGTGCGGCACCACCCCACACTTTCTTTTTAACAATACTTATGTGTGCGGACTACGCCTAATTCACAACCGATACTTAGTTTGTTTTTCGCAACCAAGTAAAATGCATTAAACCTTTATATCAATGAAGCCCATACTCATTCATTATCACAACCATCATAAAACATCAATTGCAAGATATAAAGGGGAGGGGCAACTCCCGAACAGTCTGCCCAACCATATATTATAAATCAGAATTTTACAATATACAATGCACAAGTGTGCCGGGCAAATTCCACAGCCAACACTTAACCAGTTTTACAATTACAGGCAACAGCCTTTTACATAAGAGAAAGTGCACCTTTGCACTAAGGGCGGGTGCCCACACGGTCACCAAGACACCCTTCCACAATCCTGCACAATCTGCATGCTCAACCCAACTCACGGCTTCGTTCACCAACCAAAACCTCAACTGCCAACTCTGCGCACATAACCTGTTATGCGCACTTTTGCGCCTTTCCCACTTGCTTTTGCGTAGTTAGAAGTGCGAGCTCGAATTTTGAGCGAGTTGATGTTTTGAGCATCCAAAGTATGCTAATATATACCTTTTGAACGATGGATGAGGGGTGGGCGAGGCCCCTTGGCCGACGCCCTTATTGTTACACGCAAGCCCCCTTTCCATGTTAATGTTTCGGTGGGCTTTCATTACTTTTGCACGCCGTATAAACTCCCAAACTCCATCGCACAAGTGTCCATCTGCACGCACACTACCTTCTTCGTTTGGTCGTTCACCCGTAGCACTGTCGTTCACCCGGTTCGTTCTGTAGCACCGTCCAACCGCAGCACTGTCATTCACCCGTCGGTCGTTCTGTCGAGCCGCAGCTCCACGTTACCCGCAGCTCGTCGTTCCTCCCGCGCCCTGTGTGCGCTCACCCTCGCTCTGCCGCGTGCCCTCGTGTCTGCCTGCTCACGCCCTTGTGTGCACTCACCCGCGCGCCCGCTCGGTGGTTCGCCCGCACACCCTACCCGCTCGCCCTCCGTGTGTCGTCGTGCACGCGCCCGGTGCCCGTCGCACCCGAGTCACCCGTCGTGCCTGAGTCGCCCGTGCCTTCATCGTGCACGGCCGCCCGAGGACCTTACACCGACGCTCCTCCCTCTACGTTCTGCTATTGATGATGCTCACGAGAATTCATTTTCGGAGAGCACCCTCCTGGTTCCTTCTTCAACTCCAACATTTTCTAGACCCAACACTAGCAACATAACACTCTATCCAAAGAGTGTTGTGACATTTATAAACCCAATTCCCTGAAAGTTCGGCATCACCGTCATTTCTGGGTACTCCAACATTTGGAAGACCCCTTAAAACAAAAAATCAAACTCTCACTAATACCTCAAAAACACAAATAATGGGATTGAATCGCATATTCGTTTCATTTCTTTATCTCCAGCCTCTATGTTGAAGATTTTGTCACCCGCCTTTCTACGCAGTTTTGACTATTTTATTTGGTAAAATTTCAATGAAATTACGCCTAATTTCTTATCGTGCTCAGTGGTCTGCAAAGGAAACATCCCGCGCCAAAACAAAGAAGGGCACAATGAATAATTCACTCTGTTCAGATATTTCTTCCTGTCTTGAACGCAGTAGGTCATCCAACAACACCCAGCTCTAAAGAAAAAGGAAGAAACACATCACCAAGCCAACAACCCAGCCTTGGGCATTCACGTAGCGCTTTGCTCCACGCTCAAAACTAAAATTTGAAATTTTAAATAGAGGGACTGTTGTCACGCCTCGAAGGTAAGCAAAAAAATATCCAGACGATGTGCATTAATGCGAGAGTCAGCGCTGCCGGGAAATAGGGGAGAGCCGTGAAGGTGTTCAACCCAGAAAAATGTATGACCATCAATGTTATGGATGTATGGACATCCACAGAAGTGTCACATCACCATCGAATTACCAGGCATTCCTGCACGGAGCGACGAACATCGAGATTTGAGGGAAAAAGATGCTATTGGCCGGAGTCAGAAATTTTTCCGACCTACAGAGCTTCCGGGCAATTCCTCCCTTAGTCAGAATACTCCTAATTATATTACCCATTTATGATTTATTACCTGGCGAAAGTCATATTCTCTATTACTACTCTGATTTCCCAATAATAAAAAAATTATTATATTTTTTATTAAAAATTATTTAAATTTAACCATGAAAATAAAAAAATAAATTATGCTTACAAGCATACATGTATATAGAAAAGAAACTAAATTATGCATGGTCTATTTTGTAATCGCGCTTTCACAATTTTTTTAGTTAAATGTGAGAATATTTTTAGTTATATACAAAATTTAATGAATGAAATTTAAAATTGGCCAATGATTTTTCAGTTTCAAATTTCCACTTCTGTATCATTGTTATTAAAATGAGAAGTAGCCTTTTTGAAGAACCTTTATATTAACCCCATAATACAATATACAATATATACAATGGTACAATATATATACAATATATTGTATATATACAATATATACCATATATAGTTGTGTCAAATGATAGCAGGGCAACATGTAACAGTGGGTTGAATCTTGGTAGGGAGGAAAATAACGCGCCATCCCAACCACGCGAGATGTCTCCGCACTCCTGTATTGTCTTTACCAATAGTAATAATCATGGTCATGTAACAGTGGGTTGAATCTTGGTGGGGAGGCAAATAGCGCCCCATCCTAGCCACGCGAGATCTCTCCGCACTCCTGTATTGTCTATACCGATGGTAATAATCATGGTCGTTTAAATTGGCTTATGAAAAATGTAAACAATAATTAAAAAAAATTAAAAAATAGAAGTTTCTTCCCGCATGGCTTCATTTCATTCTCTGACACTCTCATTCATTACCTACAGTTTCATTTGTTTCAACCTCCATACATCCATTTTATTGGATGGTTCAATTAATCTTCAAAATTGTTTTGGATAATGTGAGTCCATGCTGCCTTGATGTGCGTATTGTTGTGATTAGATGTTATTTTGTTGGATGGTTTCAATTAATTCTTCAAAATTGTTTTGGATAATGTGAGTCTATGCTGCCTTGATGTGTGTATTGTTGTGATTAGATGTTATTTTGTTGCTGCTATGCTAGAAGGGATTTTCTTTCACCTCAAGCTTAATTGCACTTCTGGTATTTACAATAATAGATTCTTTAAATATGAATCTATATTTATTAATTGGACTTATTACTGAATAATTTATAGCTCTATTGCACTCTTACTTAAGAGATCTTAATGATTTCAAGACTGTAAAATTGTTTCTATGGATGTATTGAATGACTTTCTATATTTGTGGAGATAAAAATTGTTGTAAGAGTAGTAGCACATAGTCGTAAGCATGAGAATAGAGGGCATGGTAGTTGTTGCTAGTTTGTTTTTTGAAATACATTTATGCATCAATCACAGTAAAAATAGTAGCACATCATCGTAATCTTGAGAATAGAGAGCATAGTAGTTGCTCGTTTTTTTTTAAATACATTTATGCATCAATCTGAGTTCAATTTCTCACATTCTTTAATAATTTAATCTTTGGGAAGATTTTCTTTGTAAATCATGGGTTTATTTTCACTCTATGTCTGTATCATGAAGTTGCCTAGGATAATGGATTACAATTCATAATCCTTGATGAGTAATTGGCTTAATTATTCGTCCACAAAAATAAAAGGAATTTTATTAGTTACCAGAAAGAAAAACTAGTACTCAATTTTGTTTTGAAAATGAATCCTCTTTAAAATTTGAAACGTCTACAAAAAAACACATAATAATATGGATGATGTGAATCACAAATTTCCAAAAGAAAAACCATAACAACGCAAAAAGGCTTTAATTAAATATGTATAGACTAAAAACATCAATTTCAATTCTCAGATAAAGAATTTTTTAATTGTTTCTGCAAACAAAAAGGTTAATGTATTTGTGCAAATCTAATATCATAGAATCATTGAATAATGATACTTACCTATATTCTCGCTTATGAATATTATCAAAAAAATTTATGGTTTATATGTTCAATTAATCTAATTGGGAGGTTTATCGAAGATTTTTATAAAGAGATATTGCAGATGTCTCTCCATTCATATTGGTCTCAACTTGATTTCATGGTAAATTCCATTTCAATCCGTAAGTTTTATTCACCAAGATTTTATTTATAATCATTCCGGTCATATTTTGTTTTAAATTGTAACATAATGACACCGTAATTTGATTTGCCCAAGTTCGATTTTGCAAGTTTGTTGTGACCATGTTCATTTTCACAAGGTGATGTGCAGGTTCAATTACATCTTTTAAAACCCAAGATGAATGGTAATCATTCACCATTGTTCATCTCTCACCAACAAAAAGGGTGAAAAAATCAATTCCATGACACAAACATTTGCAATTTATTTTTAGTTAAAGTTTGTCCACGCTCTAGGTATGGTGATGTAAACTTCGGTTTGGAAAACAAGTTTTTGTTTAATTATTATTACAATTATATTCACATTTGGAAACTCTGAAATAAATTATGAAAATGATCCCTACAAATTCTAAATAGATTTTTTATTGGTCATGCAACTATCTTCCAATTGATGTAACTAAATAAACAAACATTTATGATCACTAAAAATTCTTAGTGGATTTCAACCATCAAAAGTTTTAAATGTTAAAATTTCTAATTTTAATATCCATTTCAATTTTTCAAGTTTTGAGCATTATAAGGTTGGTATTTTATTTTCTTTACGACTTTATTTCCAATATTATTTGAAAGATATTAAAATGATACCATCCTTTGTTAATGAAAAAGAACCACAATTTTTTCCACAATTGATTTAGAGGGTGGTCTCGCAATGTGCATCCGATTGATTCTTGTAGAAAATGGAGTTTTTAATATGGACTTGATTCTCTCATTTCAGCATATGTCAATGTTGTGCTCAGTAATCCCCGCCGAAAAGGAATCAATTGTGATTAGGATTTTTTTTATTGCAACTCTATGATTTATCAAACTTAAATTATAATGAAAAATACTAAGTTTCACACAGAAGCTATTAAAATATTTTAATAGAAATAAAATAACGGTAGATAAGATAAAAATAAAAGAACATAATGAGATTAATAACAGAGTTTATCCAACGTAACTTCTTCAATTATGATGCAAAATACTCAAATTGCATCAATTTCCCAATCTCTAAAACCACCTTTTTAAGAGATAGATTTACAAAAGGCTTATGATAACCCCTCACAAAAACTCTCTTTTCAAAAATCTCCAAAAGGAAAATGCTAATCATGTTACAAAACAAAAGGGATCGGCCTTTCTCTTAACACCATGACATTTTAGTCTAGTGCCAAATCTTTTTATATATATAGGCTTGAGGGTCCGTAGACCGAGAGGTTGTGGCCCTCATTCATTGGCATATTACCTTAAGAGCATTTATTAAAGTTATGGTTTTAAACATATGCTATATATGGTATATCGTTAAAACCGGTGCATTATACCCAAACCATGGTATATACCATATATAAAATATCTTCCCTCGAGTGCTTACGTTGCATAGTCCAACCAATGAACAATATGTGGCCACGTGCATATTTTTATGAGGAGTTGTCTATAATGCGACTTTTTGGAGATTTCGGTAACGGAATCTGGCGGAAGAAATTGAGGTTAAATCTTGATTTGTTACAGTTAAAATGGTTTTTTAACTGCATATTTGGATTCAGCACCCTGAAAAACCCTTGGGACGCTTTGATTGTGTAGAAACTAGCTATCAAACTTGCCATTCCAATAAATTGCTGCCGGATTTTGACCAAAAAAAACCACCGGAAAGACTTTCAAAAAGTCGCATTATAGACAACTGCTTTTTATGAACTTAAAACATATGTGTATTGGTAATGTTATTGGTTGACGGGGAGGTTGCGGGTCAAACCTGTAGCCATACACTCCCTTTTTGCATGTAGTTATAACAAAATGTTCAATATTAAATATGTTGTTTATGTTTCGACTGCCTAACTCGTTGCTCATTAGTGGAGTTATTTGTCACTTTCTTAGACATAACATGTTCGAATTATGCCAATGTTGATCAATTGAACCATCAACCACATCCGATTTTTTACATTCCATGGTGCCATGTGGTGGCCTTTGATTGGGTGCATGTCACTTTGGCATTTGACCATGTCATGTGTTCAATCATTGCCATGTCAGCCTATGCCTACCACATCAACACTGACTCATTACAACATGTCAACATCTATATATGCCACATCATTCTATATTTTCTAGGTCACCCTATCCATACTACCACGTGCCACTTCAAGGTTTGGTCGCATGTCCTAACAATTTTGACCTTTGCGTGTTGTTTAAAATATTCTAACTGTCATAAATTCTGCATATGAACTCTATTCGAGGTGATTCAAGTTGCATTGGAATCATCTCATCGAGATCTTTGTAATGGTGTTATTTCCATATAATTTTGCGGATTTTAAATTTTAGGCCTTTCTAGATCATCATGGATCAATCCTCCCCACTAAGAAGCTTTTAAGCCACCAAAAGGTAAATTAGTCATAAAATAGGTGAGGGTGTTTCTCCCTCGCTTTCCCTATCTTGACTGGCTGTGCCTTTCTTGGATTCATTCCCTTAAGACCCACTTGAATATTATCCACATTTCCTCTAGGTGAAGTCCTCATCTTCCTAGCAATATTGACATCTTCTGACAACTTATTCAAATACACAGAAGCAAAATCATTAATGGAGAAAACTTGAATACTCTCATTATAATATATGATCATTTGCGGATCATATAATTTTAGGTTCTCCGCATCCACAAGTGAATAAATCTAGATATACATTGGTAGATCTAACTAGAAAACATTAGTGACAATATTCTCTGAAATAGTAAATGGGTCATACCAAATTGGCTTGAACTTCTCACCTTCCGTTGTTAATGTATCTTTGCTGATATGAAGCCATACTCAATCACCAACTTGAAAATGATGATCCACCCTATGTTTAACATGCCTAGCCTTATATTGGGCTTGAATCTTCTCCAATTATTCCTCCACTACTCAATGCACCATCTGGATCTTCTGAATGAATTTTTGGGCTTTATATTCATCCCTCTTCTTATCAGAATCAACATCTTTCCCAAAAACCAAATCCAGTGGAGACGTTGGTAGCGACCCAAAATAAATTTCAAACAAAGATATTTGTGTAGATGAATGCAATGCTCAGTCATAGGCATGTTGTGCATAATGTAGTTGTTCATCCAAAAGATTAGGATGTTTGTTGTAGTATCCTCATAGAAAATGTACCTTGGTCCTATTTTCAACCTTGGCTTATCCATCAATATGTGGATGAAAAGCAATACTTCTTTTCGGCTTAGTGTCCATTAATCTCCAAAAGCTTGACCAAAATTCTCCCGAAAAGTTGGAATCCCAATTTGATATAATAGAAGCGGGCAATCTGAAGTGAACCCAAATGTGCTAAAAGAATAATTGCATAGACTGTTTATTTTTCACTTGCTTCTTACTAGGAATCAAAATGCACATTTTCCTAAACAAATCCACAACTACATGCAAGTAATCACCACCTCTTTTGGACATAAGAAAACCTCCGACGAAATCCATATAGACACTTTCCCTTGGATGAGAAGGAACTGGAAATGGTTTATACAAACCCAATTTTATATTAGTGGGTTTTCTAGTGGCACAAAACACATACCCTTTGACATAGTTGGATATTATTTCTCTCATTTGAAAACAATAGGAAAATCTCTGCAAATGGGTTACAATATTTCCTACACCAAAATTCCCTAAAATACGAAAAGTATGGGGTTCTCTAATCATATGTCTACTTTTGTCCTTTGGAATACATAATTTATTAACATGATAGGATAACTTACCTTGACAATAGTAATTATCCTCTTGTGAACCAGAAGTTAACCTCTCAACACATCCTTGAAGTTTGCATCCCTAACATACTACTTAACATTATTGTCAAGTGCAAAAGAATCATTATACAAGACAAAAATTGCATTAATTAGAGGATTAGATAGCATATCAACCACCTTGTTACTTACACCATTATTGTACTTGATTATTAAATGTCATTGTTGAAGAAAACCCATCCACCTAAAATGTCTCCATTGCTGTAGCTTAGTTTTCAACTACAAATATTGTAATAATTTATGATAAATATGTATGATCACATCCTTTCCCATTAAGTAAAGCTTCAATTTTTTAACACTTTGTAGTAAAGCATAGCACACTTTATCATATTTAGGATAATTACCAACGACTTTAGGAAGGGTCTTAGAGTGATCAAAGATGGGTTTATGCTACTGCAACAAAATAGCTCCCATATCATATTGACCTGCATTGGTCTCCATCTCAAATAACTATTGCAAATCTAGCAATGCTAGCATTAGTGTTGTGATAATAGTTTCTTTCAATGTATCAAAGGCTTTTTTGTGGCTTACCTCACCACTAAAACACATTTTTCACACTAGTCAAGGAATGTAAAGGAGATGCAATAAATGAAACGTTAGCAACAAATTTCCTCCAATACTCGATGACTATTAAAAATCTTCTAAATTCCATTGTTGATGTAGATTTGGGGCAATTCACAATCGCTTCAACCTTAGAGGGATTTACTTTTAGTTCACTACCCCCCTACAATGTAACCCAAGTATATTATTAAAGTCTTTCCAAAATCACACTTCAACAATTTCACATATATCTTCTCCTTTTTCAAATTATCAAATACTATCTTTACATGCTTGACATTCTCATCCCAGGTGCTTATAAATACTAGAATATCATATATGTATAAAATCAAAAATTCATTAATGAATAGTCAAAAAATGGCGTCCATCACACACATAAAAGTTGTTGGGGTGATGCAAAGCCCAAAAGGAATCACTAAACATACAAGCAAAACCAAAATTTTTTAAAGTGGTCTTCCAAATGTAATGCCCCACCACACATTTACCCTCTTTTAAATCTCTCTAGGGTAAACATGAGTTGAATGTCACTAGGATATAGGGGTGATTTTAGGGGCGAATGTTCTACCTTTGGCGAAATTAAGGGGTTTTAAATTTTTAGTGGGCGAATTTTGTATCATATAGTACATTTTTACAAATCACCTCAAATAGCCCACCTTATTTTAAGCGAGAGGGCAAAAAAGGTAAATTTAGCCCTTGAAATTAGGAGTTACAACCTTCCATTCGCCCTTTTTCAAGAATAGGTTTTATTTAAGTGAATCCATTCGCCCATTTTCAATAATAGGTTTTATTTAAGTGAATCCTATGGGCCAAAGGCCCAAATACCATATTTATAAAAGAGGTATGGTAAATTAATAAAAATATAAATAAATGAGAGGTATGGTAAATAAATAAAGCATAATTGATAAAAATATAAATAAATGAGAGGTATGGTAAATAAATAAAGCATTTTTTATATTTACTCCATAAGTCACCTTATATACATGCAAGGGTGTAAACAAATAAAAATATAAGTAAAGTGGAGGTATGGTAAATAAATAAACGTCTTTTTATACTTACTCAAAAGGTATGGTAAATAAATAAAAATATAAATAAACTAGACGCATGGTAAATAAATAAAACCTCTTTTTATATTTAGTCCATAACCCTCATTCTATTTATGAAGGCTCAAGAAAGAGTTTTATTTAAGTGAATCCTATGGGCCAAAGGCCCAAATACCATATTTATAAAAGAGGTATGGTAAATTAATAAAAATATAAATAAATGAGAGGTATGGTAAATAAATAAAGCATTTTTATATTTACTCCATAAGTCA
>APFE030563292.1:8278-22722 GCA_000404065.3 Pinus taeda
TTCGGTCCATGGTATTGGATGCTTCGACATGTATAAATATGTATTGTAACATTGAAAGGAACATAATGAAAAATCAAGCTGGTATTCCTAGTTTTGGGATCTAGTGGGAAATCTCTGTGTATATGTGTTTTATGTGTTATGCTATCACATTTTTATCTTTCATTTGATTTAGAATTTGTATGCAGGTAATTTTTGTATGGGGTTAAAACCTACAAGGCAAAGAGTCTTTCTTACCTCATAAGTCTTGTAGAAGAAATGTTGATTGTCCAATTTTTTGAATGATCTCAAAAGGGCCAAGCCATAGTCTTTGGAAATTGGTATTTTTATGACTGGGGGAAGTTGTGTCAAAAGAAGCTTTGACTAATTGTTGATGATGGAAGTGGGTTGCTTTAGCCTTTTCCCTTTCTTCTTCAAGCTTTGAAATTGTTTGGCCTAGAGAGAAGGTGAAGGGTTTTCATCAATAAATTGCACCATGGAAATAGACGAGATTGCTACGTTTGTGGTAATAATAACTTCTTTTCCATAAACTGAAGTGAAAGGAGAAGAACCAATAGAGGCTTTCTGAGTAATCATGTCTGCCCATAGAGTAAATGTTAATGCTTTGTGCCAATTCCTGTGATTTTGATTAGTAGTCCTTTTGATAATTCTAATGAGGTTCTTTTTTGTTGATTCTACTAATCCATTACCTTGTGGATAATAATTGGCTGAATATTTCAAGTTGAAACCTCTCTTAAGAGAAAATTCTACCATTGTATTTCTAGAAAAGTAAGATGCATTGTCAAACATTAAAGTTGAGGGTAAGCCAAACCTAGTAATTATGTATTGATCAATGAATTCTGTAATATTCTATGTATTATGTATCTTTAATGAGATAACTTCTACCCATTTAGTAAACTAATCAGCAGTTGTAAGGATGTACCTATGCTATTTGGAAGAGTTAGGAACAATCTCACCAATTATGTCTAATCCCCCATTGTTTGAATGGTCGTTGGATGTTAACTGGTTGTAAAGGGAATGTTGGCTTTATTTCTCTTCCACATGTGGTTTGACAAGTTTTTCACTTCCTTTCATATTCATGTGCATCTTTAAATATTGTTGGCCAATAATACCCTGCATGTAGGATTTTGTGAGTCGTGGTATTTCCTCCAAATTGTCATCTAGCTAGTCCACCATGTAATTCCTTCATGACCTTTTCATCTACAGGTTTCTCTAGGCATCTAATCAACACTTAATCATAATTATTCCTAAAAAATACATCATTGACTAGTTCATATTGATTTGATTTCAATCTTAAATCTCACTTTGTTTTATAATTAAGATTCATAGGAGCATATCCATTTTTTAGATAAAGTTTCAAATCAGCATATTGTGATTGCGTCTCAATGGGGCTTACCTCTAATACTTTTACTTCATTAACTTGATCTTCTTTTGGTGGTAACTGGGAATCTCCTATCAAAATCTTGCAAAAACCTTAACCCTTGACAATTTTAGATGTCTGGTGTAGTTACCCAATTATCTCTTTTCTCCCCTACTTCCCTTTGCATCAATAGTTGTTTTATTGCATGGTAGGGTATAATTATATTTGTATTGGTTTTAAGAAGAAAAGGTATGAAATGTTTTAGAGTTTTAAAAACAACAAATTCTTTTTTTTCTACAACTGAATAATTTAATTCGGTGCTTTGTAAATTAGAATTGAAAAAGGAGATAGGTGCCTAAACATTTTCACCGTTCAACCGTCTCAAAATTGTTGCATATGATGTACCAGATGAGAAAGTATATAATACAAAAGGTTTGAGAATGTTTAGGGTTGTTAATGAGGGAGCACTGATAATAACTTTTTTAATCAACTCGAATGACTCTCTTTCATCCTTGTTCCATCTGAAATCTACATTTTTTCTTATTATTGCTTGAAGACGTAGAACAATTTGTGAAAAATCTGGGACAAATATTTTTACAAAATTTATTTGGCCTAGAAACGATTGCATGTTTTTCTTGTTGTGAGGAAGGGGAATTTTTTCAATCTATTGGACTCTATCACACTTAATGTAAATTCCTTTCTTGGATACTACAAACCCAAGGAGCTTGCCTTTTGCTAAAGAAAAATAGGATTTTATGTTATTTAAGGAAATGTCGTATTTCTTGCATCTTTCAAAAATGTGTTTCTGAACATCTAAATGATTTTTCGTATCCTTCGAATAGACTGGGATCTCATCCAAGTAAATAACCCATAATTTATTAATTATACCTTTGAAAGAAAAGTACATATCACGATTAAATGTGGCACCCACATTATTGAGTCTGAAACGCATCTTGTGATAGGCATATGTTCCCCACTTGGTCCTGAATGGTGTCTTTAATATGTCATATAGATGGAAAAGTATTTGATTATATCCTATTAGTCCATCTAGAAAGGACATTAATTTAGAACCTGCAACTAATTGCAATATCAATTCCATGGTGGGCAAGGGAAAATTATATTTTTGGCGAGCTTGATTCAGGTTTCTAAAATCATACAAATCCTAATATCTTAGTTATTTTTCCCTATGGATACCATATTTGATACCCACTTAGAATGTCTAATAGAGAAGATTATTTTGGCTTTCAGAAGTTTGTTCAATTCCGATTTGATTTGAATTTCAAGGTTTGGGTGAATTTTGTGAAGCTTTTGTTGAAGTGGCTTTTCATTTGAAGTCATGGGTATGGTAAGTGGAATATTAAAGGCATCATAACTTTTGAGATCTGCATAATCCCAAGCAAAAATGCCTTTATATGTCTTCAACAATGTCATGAATGGTATTCTTTCTTCAGACGATAGGCCTAGGCCTAGGTTGACATTTTGAGGTTTTTCGTTTGACCCTAGGTATACTACCTCAAATCTCAAAGTAGAAATTTGAGTTTTGGATTTAGTAATTTTCTTAAATCTATGCTTTAGTTCATGAAGATATTCCATTTTAACCACAGACTTTGGTATTGGGTTATGATCATGATTAAGCTTTATTTCTAGATCATGCTCATGTTCATCTATAATTTGTTCTTCATATGATCCCTCTGATGTAAGGAAAATAACTATATCCACATCATTGTTGAATACTCTCCAATTTGTAACATTTTTGGGGATTGATGGCCTAAATATTGATTATATTGAAAATCTATCTAGACTAAAATCTTCTGATGGTATGAGCCTGGATGCCACATTAGCCAGTAAGTTAGCACTTGCATTTTGTAATCTAGGGACTAAAGATATGTTGAAAGAAGAAACATGAGAAGTCAATTTCTGAGCTAAAGATTGATAGTGTTTAAGGTGCCCAAAGACACAATGAATTGTATTTCTCACCTATTTCACAATTATCTCTGAATAATGTAGACTTGTAGGTATTTGACATTAAGACCAATGGATTTATATAGTCCTTGGATTAGTGCTTCATATTCAACCACATTGTTTATGCACTAGAATTCAAGTCTGTAGGCCAACATGTTTTCCTCTCCTTGCAGATTGATCAAAATGCATCCTACACCAATGCCATCCTCTGACTTAGAACTGTCAAAATAGAGAGTCTAGAACGAAGAATTATTAGAAAATTTATCTACTAAATTTAGGCATTTGGAAGTATCTGTTTGTGAAAAAATTCGATTTGAGAGACTACAATGATATCTAAGAAGGGAGACCTGTGAGCATTAAAGGATCCTAAAGAGGACTCAGCTGAGTAATTTCTAATGATATTATTAGTGAAAGAAATAGGTTCCTTGCTTCCCTCAAGGTTGGTAACCGTATATTTCATGAATTTCTCTCAGTCTACCCTAATTTGGTTATGTTTACCACTGTGTGGCAACAACATGTGAGACCAATCAGTTGCGAAATAACCATGTATATTTTCACACGAGTTGCTACTGAGAGTTAAATCAATAATTCAGGAATATCGACTACCAAAATATCAATTATTTGGGAAACTTTTGGATTATAGGAAAGCCTGATTGAAACTGATGTTATTTCTCCAATCACCTCAACTTTTGTCCTATCTAGCTGAACTATGTGCACTATAGATTTTTGATGTATAATGTTCAATTTGGTACACACAATCCTTGGTATTCTATTTGAGAAGGCTCCTGAATCAACAAGGCAGTTGTGAATGTTCCTGTTGGAGATTTCATAAGTGAGCAGAAATGGAGGAACATGAGAAATAAACATATCACCAGTTAGAACTAGATATGAGGGATCTACCTTGTTCGAGGATGAGGGAGGTTTTCCCATAGTGTATGCAGCTTTAGTAACTACAGCAGATGGTAGAGGGAATACTAGATTTGCTTTCAATTCCCTTAATAAAATATTTTGTTGTTATTTGAGTTTAGTGAGGTCATGCAACAAGATGTTAGGTCTAGTCTTTTTCATGTCTTCCACTATATTGTATTCGACTGTGTATGATATTACCAATGTTTTTTATGCATTTGGGGAATCTGGAGGGATAGGACTGATTTGATTAGTCCTAGTTTCTTAGCTATTTTTTTCTCCTTTGCAGGAGTAGAAACTTTCTTCTTGTGATTTGTGATAAACATGTCAAGAGGATTTTTGCTTCTTGTAGTCACTTACATTGCTTGTGTCTCTTCTTTAGTTGGGAGAATAAAATCCCACATCTCTTTTAGTTAAATTTCTTCTTCCATTTTGGCTTCCTCTTCATTTGGCAAATATCCTTCCGCTTCTTGGTTAGATTCAGCATTTAAAATGGTGTTTGGGGGTTGTGACGTAGAATAAGGGTTCCTTTTGAATGTTCAAAAAGGTTTCTTAAGAGCAGAGGATTTTGCAACTTGGCTTTTAATTTCGACCATTTCATTAGACATTGTCTTTAATAATTTCTGAAGGCCTTCAAGATCGAAAGGGTATTTTGAAGCCTTCTTCTTTGAGTCATCCTTATATGTCACATTTTTGGTCTTCCTTCCATCCGTTTGTGATCTCTTTTCCAAAGCTATGATTCTTCTTTCTATAGACAAAGCTTCTTTCATGTTTTCTACAAGGGTAGTCTTATTGCATCTATCTACAAAAATTATGATATTAGAAGGGGGAAATGATATATACCATTCTATTTCTACATCTACAATAGGTTTAGAGGAAAATTAGATTCTTTTTAGCAATTTGTTAAATCTGGAGTTGAAATCTTTGATCTCTTCATCTGGATTAGCTTTCAAATTAGAAATATCATTGATCAAGGATGCTATTGTCCTATCATCACCAAATTTTGCAAGAAACACTTCCTGAAAAGTAGCCAAGTCTTTAATTGAACCTACTGAGAGGGAAAAATACCAAGGCCCAGCAAATTCTTAGAAAGTATAAGGAAAAATTATGATTACAACATCCTCATGTGCAACCCCATTGAGATTCATGGCTAACATAAAATTATTTAGGTATTCTTCGTCCGGGACAACATCATCAGGATTATACTTAGGCGACAATCTTTATGGGTTTACTGGGAGTGCATTCGGATTTGCAACTACAAAAACACCAGGATTTGTCCAAGGTTGGTTGGCCATAAATTGAGTGGGGGACTGAGAAAATGGGAAGGTTAGTTCAAAAGTAGGTATAGATTGAAAAGAACATACTATTAGATTAGTACTCATAATTGTAGTACTAATTGGAGAAGTGGATGTTTGAGGAATCGTGGATTAGATAGAAGTGGATGGAGGAGTAAATGGATGGTAAGGTGATGTGATCTCTCGAGTATCTAATTCAGATTCAGACGAAGTTACTTTCCTACATCGTGGAGGAATGGGGAACTCAAAAGGGGTAACCCCAAGTCTCTCACTTTGTAGTCTATTCAATACACTAGTTTGCTGTAATAAGGAGGTAACACTCTCTTTAGATACTTCGGGTCTCTATGGTTTTTCTTCAGAAATGGATATCTGATCAAATTTATGTATCAAGGAATGAACTTCGAGAGACTCCAGAGTGTAATCTGGGGAATATGGTCACCTTACCACTTGAAGAGACGAGGGAGATGTTTCTACAACTTCAGACTTCCGATCAGGAGATTCTAAATATGTCTGAGAAGGGGTAGAAATATTGGAGGGATTTTGACTCTTATGAATGCTTTTCAAATAATTTTTAACTTCATATGCCATTCATGGTTGAATTCCCTCCTTCTAGCACCAAAATGTTGCAGCCTCAAAATTTTGCTGCCGAAACATGGGGGATAACCACTTGGTCGAGACATTAAGACAACTCCTTTTCCATTTAAAGTGGTGGCTTCGACTCAGGATAATGCAACCAGTTTCCCAGTGTGGGTTTTAAGATGAGAGTGGGTGGTTTATGAGTGCCTTGCAATAGAGTAATCATAATCGAAGTGACCTATTCTACCATGCAATTTCTCTAACTAAATTATTCTAATATAAACCTAGGTGTTCGTGTGTCATATGAGATCTACAAGGATATCTATTTATCATGTGATAATAAAGATTGAACATAACTAAATAGAGATGATAACATAAAAGATAATTCCTTTGACTAAATAGTTAGTTAAAGGAATTTATAAAATATATTGCATATATGATGAGTTATATATGAAAATCACAACCTCAGCTAGGCATCATACAAAAGTGAAATTAACGATTAACAAAAATAATAAATCTCACATATAATACATGAAAGTAAATTTTTTCCATTAATTAAATGTAAACTGAATCAATCATACATGATAATAGTACCATATGTGTGAAGTCCTGCTCATTTGACAAGTGACATAGAGCAACTTCTTTCTTCATATCAAATTGTGTCCCAAGAATACAAAAGTGCATCAACAAATGAAAGTAGTCTGATATCTAAAAGAAATGATCATGTTCCATCATTTTACCAAAGAATTCACAAACTTACAATAGTGCATTCTTTGTAAATGTTTTTTATAAAATTATGGACCCTTCTCTAAATGCATGAGAAGGTTATAAATTCTACTCTAACTAAATGCAGAAAAATAGACTATACAAATTTTTAGGAGGTCTCAAGAAACCTTCCTCCTAACTAGGTAACTAACTCCAAAAATAAACAGAGGCTAAATAAACAAAACTGAGAGGATGACTTGTTGTCTGTGAGCTTGTCCTTTAAATTGCAATTATTAGTCATCAGTTGAATTTGAGGACGTGGCCTGAAATGAGTCTTGACATGTCCGGTGAAGATCGCATCGGTGAGTGGTAGCAACATCCTTAGAGTCATGTGAAGGGAACAATTGAGAGTCATAATCTAGATATGTGCCTTAACCAGACACTATCAATATGACTCCTAGTTGGTTGTGGTCACTTTTGCAATTTCTTCTCTCTGAATCCGTACATTTTCTTGCTAGTCTTTATAAGGAGCAGTTAAATCACACATTTCTTTCGTATTTCCTTCCTTGATGAGATTGGTAGAAAACAAGATGTGATTCACTGCTTTGACGATGTTCTTTGATAATCCAGCTTCCCTTGTGACTGCTAGCTCAACCTATTTGATTCTGGAATCCCAATTTGATTCTGGAATCCCAATTTGTAAAGAGAATGTTTTTATGAATTTCTTCAATCTTAGGTAGATTGACCTTCTTTCCATATTTTGTTTCCTACCACTCAATACAATCAAAGATCCTGGTGTTTAAATCATTAAACTCTGTTCTCTGGTCGATTGACTTGTCTGTCAAATGGTCCCTAGTAGTCAGATAGGGAGTAGTATGTGACCTATTTTGGTAGAAATACTCTTGTTGTCTCACCAAAATGGAATTTAATTCCAAGGCCTCTTTGATGAACTCCTCAGTAGTGGGAACTTCCTTGTATCTTTCCATGGCTTGTTGCATTTCCTGGAGTTTCATGTTTTTGGCCAATATATCGGCCTTATGGCTTATTTTTGGGACCTCCATGTCTTGCTACAATTTCTTTAAATTCTTCACCACCTGCCTGTTTGTGCTTGCTTTCTCTTCCTCAAGCTCTTATTTGAGCTATGAAATTCTCTCCTCTTTATCCCTTAGCAGAGTAGACACCTCAATAGCCTTGTCCACAGTGGCCAATGCATATGCTCCCCTGAACTGTGATAGTCTTGTCAAGTGCTCAACCAGATTGAAAGGAATGTCCTTCCAGACAATGTCCATGGGCTCATTTCCCGATGGGAATTCAGGCGCATCTACGCTTCTCCTTTATCTCTACTTTCTAACTAAAACCTTGTGGGGAGGGCTATAGAACACATTAAGTGGAGGTATTTCAGTCATTTTCATAACAATCTCTGATGTGGGAAGAGCAAGGATAATTTCAGTATGTCGGGACATTGTTTCCTATTTCTCCATAGGTGTAGATTGCTTGTCCGCAGACTTGGGCTCTGTATATTTTTGAACATGTGGAAGAGTTTTGAATTCCTTTGTTTCTTAGGCAATTGATGTTTTGGGAGTGCCTTGCAGTTTTTAATTAAACTAATCCCACTATTGCTACAAACTACCGCCTTTGGTCTTCGAACTGATTTCTGTAGTCAGGGTGCTCATCACTTGCTTCTCAGCTGACTTCCTACTGGACTCAGCTATGTTGTCGGCACCTTGGGGCTTCCCTCTGTTTGGTGTCTTCTCAGTGTCTACCTGAGAGTCTATTTGAGAGCTAGGGCCTCCACTCTCAATAGTGATGCTTGGAGTAGACTTATCCTCGGGTTTTAATAGATGTATTGGGATCACCCAGAGCCTCTCATCTCTAAATTCCAAAAATCTTTGAAAATATTCAAGTTTGAGATTTGCTTTTGCCGATTCGAATGCTTGTTCGAAGGATATGATTGACTGTAAGAAATCTTCAGAACGATTATCATCATGATCATATGGATTGAGTTTAACTCAAGTAGTGACATTGTATGCCACTTTGTTTGGATCAAATTGCCTATTAGGAAATTTATGAAGCTTGAGTGATTCCATATGTGCTAATTCCTTACTGGTATGAACAAAATTGGCTAAAGAAAAAGAATCACATTTGAAATGGAAAATGAGCCATAATGACTTATTTTCATCTTTGAGAACTTTAGTCAAACCCTTTCTCACAGCCTAGTAGGCAATCTCTCTTGCTAATAACTTATCATAAACATATAAAGGAAGGATGTGTGGATCAACTGTGCAACCAAAAACCCTAATATACGTGAACCACTCTTCAATAAAATATTTTTTTATAGTAAGCAGATCTCTTGTAGCTTCTTGGGAAGACCTAGGGGCTTTCTTATTATAAATCATTTGATGTAGGGGCAACACAACAACATGGAATATCTAATAGAAGTGAGGTATGTAATGTTACTCCGATATTTGTTTATGACTAAGATGGATTGGGTAATGATCTTGTAAGGTCCACTTCCAACCCATGGTTGGAAATGTTGTGCAAAATAGATAGCATCAATAATGTAGGCACTAATTCAGAAGGGAGGGAGGTTATTTGAAGAGGAGGCTTTCTTCTATCGATATTCGGTAATGGTGGTGGCTAGGTTTTCAGATTGGATGGAATGCCAATTCAGGATATGGGAATTAACATAGGCATCAATCAAAGGAATCCATTCTATTGAAAACTTAGTATTATTGGGTAGCCGATACAATATACATAACATGGTTGTTGCATAGTTGTGGGGGTTTACCAAGGAGACTATAGCATACATACCTGATTTCTCATACTTGAATTTGTTGTCCAACACCCTCCAATCGTGAATCAGCTTGAGGGGGTCTAGATTCTTCTTTAAGAAGTTAGCCACAAATGTACCATGGTAGATATCTTAGGGATCAGGTATGTCGTACATATTCTTCACATCCTATGCTCTGAATGACCCAATGAGCTCCATCATTGAATTCTTGAACTACCTATCTTCAATGATAAGGTTTTCAGTTACCCACCTGATCATATCTATATAAGGCAGGATTTTAGCCCTTGCTTATATCCTATGAAGGAATGAACATGAAGCATCTCTACATTGAAGTTTTGAAGGCCCTTTTGAGTCAGTTGTTGCTCTCATAATAGTTATTTTTGGATGCTCATCCTCCAACCTATTTTAAATTACTTCCCAAGCCATTGCACCTCTGGAAGCATCACAAACTATATCAGCAAAGATAGGAGCCATCACTATAAACTCAACTTCAATAATGGTCTTTTTGCTCTATTTTTGCATCACCTTTCTCAGGGATATGCCTTTTGTTGCTTTCCTGAGATAGACAAGATATATCAGTGCAGACTATATCTAGTAATTAATATTGAAAGCTTCTTTGAAATGACTTTGGATCATGAGAAAGGTTTTAATGAGATACTTGATTACAGCTATCCATAACCAGGAAAATGATTATCCTTCCTCAGGCTGCTAAATATTTAATAACCGATCAACTTGTTTCCTTTAGCATTTAAAACATAATTATTCCACACATTTTACCGGACTGAATCACAAATTTCGGTCTTAAAAGGGATACAGTATAGCGTTATCGGATGTATAAAGCAAAATGTGATTGCGGAGATCACAATATCACATTTCACAAATCATTTGTGGTTTTTATAATGGTTTGGTCAAGTTTCTCGCGAACCATGTGAAGCGTGAAATGTGATTGCGAAATGACAAGGCAATGTTATCGTAGCGGCAGACCTAATCACATATCGCACTTTTGTAAAGGCTTTTTAAGATGTTCATGTGGAAAAGTGTGATTTACGATCTGTGATATGAATTTTATCCTTAGTTAGTTTTGCAATGTTTTGCTAGGAATTTTCTTAGAGATAGCATTTTATTATCCTAAGCCTAAAAATTTAAAAGGGTCCCCATTTACAATTCGAAGCCTAGCTATTGTTTATTATAAATGGGGGAGGGGGGGGTTGTTTCGTAGTACGATACCTGCATATTAAACCTCTACAATTGGGTGTTCAAATCCTAGATAATTTCATTGTCATTTCCAACCAGCAACATATCATCAACATACAAGACCAGATAAATAACAAGGTCACCAATTAATTTAAAATATACATAGTGATCTACTTTCCTTCTCGTGAAGCCATGTCCCGATATAAATGTATCAAATTTCTGATACCACATATTTGGTGATTGTTCTAACCCATACAGAGACTTTTTCAACTTGGATACCAACTCTTTCTTACCTTTCACCACAAAGCCTTCAGTTTGCTTCATGTAGATATCTTCTTCTAGATCCCTATGAAGAAATGTTATCATCTTTCTCTTTACCCTGATGATGGATCCCATTTGGGATTCGAAACGTTGGTGTAAAAATTCTCTTACTGTGGATTCTCCGACCAAAAATTCAAAAATGTTATCTTCACATCCATTTGTTCTACCTCAAAACCAAAAGAAGAAACAATAGATAAAAGTAATCTAATAGAAAATGCCTTGGCAAAATGAGAAAAAATATCATCCAAATAAATTCCTGGCAACTGGGAATAACCTTTTGCTACCAAACGAGCCTTGTATTTCTCCACCTTTCCTTCTGCATTTATCTTCTTCTTAAACATGCATTTGCTACCAATGGGTTCTGTTCTAGCTAACAACTCCACCAGATCTTAAGCTTCATTTTTGTGCAAAGAAGTCATTTCATCAATCATGGCCTCTTTCCAGAGTTTTCCATCCTCTGGATCTACTACTTCCTTCACAGTTTTGTGATCATCATCAGTAATAGATAAAGAAAAATTTGAACAAGAAGCAGATGGACCATAGCTTTCTGGTTGCTTATTTCTCTAACTAATCTTCTCACAACCGGAGTTTGTGGCTCTTCATCTTTTGATTCCTCTTCTACTATAGAGTCTTATTCTTCCTCCTTTAGCTCAAACTCTATCTTCTGAGGTTCCTTTGGTTGGACTTCATGTTTAATAACATCTTTCACCTATTTGAACACCACATCTCGATTATACACAACTGTTACACTAAAATTTTTCACCATGACTATTTGCGGTTAGTATGGCTCCATCAACAGTCATACTATCCTCCTTGGCAAGCCTCATACCTCTGCTCTCCATGTCAAACTTCAAGAAAGAGAGAAAGTCTTTAAAAAACATGTTTATCTCTGGGTACGTAGTTTCTCTCTACCTTACCTGCGTGTACGCATCCCAAGTTCACAATACCTGCGTCCTTGCATGCTCTGTATGTAAAGGGATGGGTGCGTACTCCTGTAAAGGTCAAAAGGCGCGAGTTTCATCTTAAAAAAGTTACTTGTAGTCACTTCTAGAGCTTTCTAGAAGAGTGTTTGACGTGTATTGAGCGCCTCCAGATGGTTCATGCATCCCTATGATAGAGGAACTTATCCCTTCAAGAGAGGAGCTACCCCATCCAAAAGAGGGAGTATCCCATTGATGTTGGACCTGAATAACTTCCTCTAGAACACTATAAATACAGGCATTGGGCCAGAGGAGGGGAGGTTGAAAGCTGAACATTCCAAAGGGTAGATGCCGCTGGAATTAGGACTTCCTTGTAGAAGCTTGTGAGGAGAGATTACCATCCTTTCTTGTTTCATTTGGAAGTGGGTGAGCTTATCAAAGTAAAGGAAAACTCTTTCTGGACCCTGGGAGGAACTTGCACAACACCAAGGCTCAGGTTGTAATGGTTTCTTTTGTTTCCTATTAATACAAATAAGTCCATTCTTCTCAACAATTTGTTATTAATGAGTTGTTTCATCTACTCCTTGGTCTATATGTTGAATATGTTTTATTTTATGGGATATTCAGGTGCTATGTAATCGTTTGATTGTTAGTGAATGCAGGTTTCGAAGTGAAGGAGGAGCTCATCCGGATCAACGAGGCTGAACTACTACAACAGCGTTGGACTCCAGGTAGGATCTAAACACTTGATTTCTTGTATGGTAAATGCATGTTTAGAGAAGGATTGCTCTTAATTGTCTTGTTTGTCACTAGAAAGTCTTAGGCTTCTAGGGAGGTTGGTTTTGTCTGCCAGATTAACTCTTTCCGCATGACAAATTGGCGACTCCACTGGGGACTCCATTAATGTGAATGCTTTTTCCTTTGTGTGAAACTTTGATCTGAAAAAAAGTCATTTCTTTTTTGGTTTTTGGCTGTTTGACTGTGTATTTGGGTGGGCTAGCTTAGAGTTAAGTTAGATTTTATATTTTCTTGGTTTTTCCAGTAGTACGCACCCTCTGAGTTGGGCACAGTGCATACCTATACACACTGCAGCTTTGTACACAGAGCGTGCATGCACCTGTGCAAACAGGCTACCTACGTACCCTGTCAAAAATTGAGAAATTTCCATTTTTTCCATTTTTCCTCTTAGATTTTGTCTTTAATTAGTTTTTACTCCCAGATCCATTGGTTATCTATCAGAGATCTTCACCTAAACTTGTTTCATTAGTGTCAAGAGTTTTAGTGAAATTCATAGAAGTTAGCCCTAGGGTTTGATTTTTGCATTGGTCATGTAGTGACTTTGACTTTAGAAGTTGTGAAACCTTGGATCTCTCTGGTTTTATCAGTCTTCTTAGGATTTGGACCTGTCATAAAGTCTACCTGTGTGAGCAACCCAGCTTTGTGTTGTCTCTTTGCGGAATTTCGAAGAAGCTTGTTGATTGAAGTTGTGAATTTCATTCTTAAGGAAAAGAACAAAAGAATTTGATTTTTGTTTTTGACTAGTTTATGATTCTACATGAGCTGGTCCTTGGTTTGATTGTTGCCGAGTAAAACAACCTGGAATCATCTTAGTAGGCTTTTGCCTCATTAGATTTGCTTTTAGGTAAATTTATTTTTGATTTGCTTTTGAGTGAGTGTTTCATAGGATTTTATAAATTTTGAAATTGCTTTTGTTAAAATAGGGTTATATGCTTTGTTAAATAGGAAAAAATACAAAAAAATCTCCTTTGCAAAAGTTTGTTTTAAGTAGCATTTGAAGTTTTTGAAAGAAAAAGGAATTTTTGTGCAAAGTAATGAGTGGTCATGTGTTGTATGCTTGGAAAAGATAAAGAGATTGTTTCTTTGATTGTCTGTTAAGAAAGTTTCTTTTATCAAAAGTTTTCATTCTCCAACTCTCTTAGCTAGGGAATTCATTGAAAAAGAAAAGTAGTGTAAATCATCCTAGGTGCATCTTTTTAGTGGATTTGAGTCGAGTCTACACACCATCAGTTTCATCTCCACTACCTTTTGTCTTAAAGAAAAGCCATAAAATTAACGCTTCAAGTAAAATCAACTTAGCAATTTTTCTTTTGCTAGGGCTCTGAAGCACCAATATAGATCAGGCTAGTGTCTTGGAGTAGGAGAGTAATTAACTCTCCAAGACAGCAAAACCAAACAAGTAGCTTATCTTGTGATAGGATAAATCCAACTGTTGCATTTATACCCTGGGAAAGCTCCTATTTAAGGAGAAGCACGAGCTCGTGTCCGAACCAGTGTGGGGATCAATCCTCCCTCGTTGGGAATGACGCCAGACATGCACGTATTACAAATGGTAAACCTCGGATTAACCATTGTTGAGGAGCCTGGGGTCACTTATCGGTAAACCTTGGATTATTGTC
>APFE030563292.1:29927-106579 GCA_000404065.3 Pinus taeda
GGATGGTGGCCGATACCCATAAAGTGCCATAAATGGGGTCATTTTTGTTGCTGTATGGAAGGAAGTGTTATACCACCATTCAGCCAGAGGCAAACATTTGACCCATTGTGTCTGTTTATCAGATACAAAGAATGCATCTGCCACACATTTTGCTTCCCTTTTTTGTAGATGATTTCAAAGTCATAACCCAACATCTTTGTGACCCACTTTTGTTGCTCTTCAGAGGATAATCTTTGTTCTAAAAAGTATTTAAGGCTATCATGATACGTTTTTACCTTGAAGTGTCTTCCCATTAGATAGGGTCGCCATTTCTTAAGTGCATGGAGTATTGCCAACATTTCCTTCTCATAAATAGCTTTGCTTAAAACTTTCCCTTGATTGGACGACTTTCAAAAGCAATGGGTCTTTCATCTTGCATTAGAACAGCACCAATTCTATTTCCTGAAGCATAATTCCAATATAAAGGTTTTGTGATATCTGTGTAGCTATAGACTGTGCTTGGCAATTTGCCTCTTTAAGATGTTCAAACAGTCCTTTGTTTGCTTCCGGAGTCAAGAAAATCATCTTCTTCAATAAATGTTTGTTAGAGGTGCCTATTCCCCATAATTCTTAACAAAACTGCGAATAATACCCTGTCAACCCGAGAAATCCTCACAGATGCTTTATGGATGTGGGGATTTTCCATTCCTTAATGGCTTTAATTTTGCTAGGGTCTACCTTAACTCCTTCATGAGATACAATATGACCTAGATATTCCACCTCTTGTACTCCAAAGAAACATTTTGGATCTTTTTGCATATAATTGTTTCTCCTCCAATAGTTGTAGCACCCTGTCAACATGTTCAACATGATCCTTCCAAGACTTGCTGTAGATTAGTATATAATCAAAAAATACTAACACAAATTTTCTAAGGAATGGTTTGAAAATTGAATTCATCAAACCTTGAAATGTTGAAGGTGCATTGGTAAGGCCAATAGGCATGACCAAAAATTCATAATGACCCTCATGAGTTCTAATGTTGTTTTCGGAATGTCTTCAGTCTTCATTCTGATTTGATGATATCCTGAACGAAGATCCAACTTGGTGAAAAATTGATCCATGCAATTCATCCAGTAATTCATCTATGACAGGAATGGGAAACTTATCTTTAATAGTGAGCTTGTTGAGCTCCCTATAATCCGGACACTTGCGCCATGATCCATCCTTCTTGTGCTCCAATACTACTGGAGCAGAGAAAGAACTTTGACTCGGTTGAATTATACCAGCCTCTAGCATTTCTGCAACCATACGTTCAATTTCACTTTTTTGGACATAGGGATATCTGTACGGCCTGATGTTTGGAGGAACACTTCCTGGAATTAGATGAATAGCATGATCATGATCACGCACAGGTGGGAGACCTTTAGGAGTCTCAAATACCTTGGAATGATTATCCAGGACTTTTGGAGATCTGGAGAAATAGATGATTCCTATGTGGAAACATCTAGCGAACATAATTGTGCAATTACACCTCTTTGCTTCCTTTTTTTAGAAGCTTTTCATACCATTAGAGCTTATTTTATCTTTTCCTGCGCTTTCCCTACAATACCCCTTAATACAACTTCCTTTCCTTCCATTAGAAAAATTTTCATGAAAAGTTCTTGAAAATTAAAAGCTATTGTACCCAAGGATTGTAGCCATGGACTCCTAGTACAACATCAACACCTCCCATTGGAATGGAAAGCATTGGGCTAGTCAATACATATTCTCCCATGGATAGCTTGATATTATGGCACCTTCCAGAGCAATTTATTGTTCCTCCATTTGCAATCATCACTTGACACTCTGGTGCTGGATATAGGAAGCAATTCAATTCTTTTGCTACCTTACAATGAATAAAATTGTGGGTACTTCCTGAATCAATCACCACTATTACCTTTTTCTTCTTGATTTGTCCTTCTATCTTGATGGTTTGAGGAGTGGTAATTCTCGCCAATGCATTACAAGATATGGTCGGATTCATTTCTTCTTTATCTAGCCTTTGTTCCGGGAGTATATCCTCTTCTTTTGACCTTTCTTGCTCCTTTTCTTCTTCCTCTTCACAATCTATGTAGAATAATTTCTTCTCAGCACACTTATGACCTTTAGTGTATTTTCTATCACAACTGTAACAAAGCCCTTTTGCTCTTTTTTCTTCCAATTGTTGTGGTGTCAACCTTATAGGTTGTGGAAGACTAGGGGCAACAACACTTCCATCTTTATAGTTGTGAGTGGTATGCTTCCTGGTTGCCATAATTTTGCTTTCCATTTTTGTTGCTGACCTGAATGCCTTCTCTAATGAATCAGGTTCCCAAAGGTGAACATCATGTTGGATATTATCCTTTAAATTCCCTATGAACACATCAATCCTATGCTCCTCTATAATATTCATGTTGCGGGATCCTTGCCATCAAACTTCCTCATATCGATTTTTGGAATATGGTGGGTCTTCCATCCAACATTAGAGTCTATGGAATCATGATTAACATTTCTTTTATTCTCATTATGAGTTTCCTTTACTACCCTTTCACCATTGGTGACCATTTCTTGTAGCAACTTATTCATATTTATCTTCAATTCTTCCATCTTATCATCCATGCCATCAATTTTAGTGTCCATGCTATTCATCTTAGCTTCCATGCCATCCATCTTAGCTTCTACGCCTTTCTTTAAACAATCCATCTTAGATTTTGTTGCTTTTTGTGCAAGTGACACTTGTTGCACTTGGTCTCGTAATTTTGATATATCATGTTCACTTTCTTCCTCTTCTTCATGAGTCATGCTAGAGCTTTTAGGTTGCTTACTAGGTGTTTCCATTTTCTTTCCTCGGGGCATTAATTACCAATTCAAACTAACTTTTCAACCCAAGCTTATGCAAAAATTTAAAAAAAACTACACACCTTTTTTCACTTTGTAGAAGCTTGATATTGAATCTGATGTATCTCTGCAATTTCGGATCATCCAGTTTTGAAATTGCGACTTGTAGTAGCCCTCTGTGTCATCTTTCAAATGCCACCAGTCTGATCCAAATTGGATTCTCCAAGGAAGAGCTATGCACAATCTCCCAAGATGACCTAATTGTAGACTAGTTCAGTAGAGCGAACTTGTACGATGTGCCATGAGTCACTGTTTTGACCTTTGGCTCTGAAAAATATATACAAGAAACTACAGCCCGTCCTCCTTCTGTACCTTCTTACAAAATTTCAATCTGATGCTCAGAGAGAAAGTTATGACGATTTTCCCCAGGTCACCTATTTGGAATGTAATTCAGGAGTCTACAAAAATACCAACTTCCTCAGATCATATCTCCGCAAATATAACGCGAAAAGCTCTGAAATTCAGACCCGAGATTCAGTGCAACTTCTTCTCAAATGGTTTTTTTTTTAGCTTCTGAAACGTCGCAGAAAAAAGTTATAGCAAAAATGCCACGATGACCTGTTTGGAGCAGTGAAACCCTAGAATCCAAAGCTCTGATACCAAATGTTATGAAACCAGCTCACAAAAAGATAGAAAAGAGAGATCAACGCCTTAGAATTTAGCCTCTTCGAGGGGGAAATTTCCTTTACATTACACAAATGAGCAATTCTTGGATGATTCAAATGAAAAAATCTCCTTTCTATATATGAGAGTCTAAGGAGTCATAATATAACCCAGCTGACCTAACAATAATAATATAAAGCCACATAAATAACAATAGAGGGATTCTATGGGGCACAGTAATAACAATATGGGGACAATAGGGCCACAATAATATTAATAAGGGATGCAACTACAATAGTAATGGGGTAATCACTAGTATTATAGGGACCCAACAAATACAGATAGTGGGGTTTTTAGTAGAGGCTTTCCCTTGAGTATTTCCTGTGTTTCATATGCATTGATTCTTCTTCTTCTTGTTATATGTGTTCAACTCAATCTTGCTCAATCTTTAAGCTTCCACAAACTGATAGTAGAAGTAAATTATAGTATTTTTCTTTGGTATATTACATTATCAGGTTAATCTACAGTCAGATTTTCTACATAGATCTCAGAGGTAGATTTGTAGAGAATTTGCAGAATTTCTACAGGATTGTATTTCAAATAAACTATGATTACAGAAGACTATATTAGCAAAATGTTACATCCATTCAATCCCATGTGCATGGAGGTCCTAAGTTCAGGTAAAGGGAAAAATTAATGTTTTAAACCCTTTACGAAAAACAGGAAAATATTTGTAAATATTTCTGAAATATGTATTTGTTTAACAAATAGTTATTGAAACCTTTGTATAAGACCCCTATTTTCTCATTCGGGGGGCAGTTGACAGTGTGGAAGAGACTTTGGCAGACATGAAGACTATTCCTGGTGATTTTTATTTGTTTGTTTTTGTTTCATACGTTATTCTCAATTGTAATTACAATCAATTAAATATGAGGCTTGATCTCATTTATACTTTAATTCTTTAGTCTTGTGTTCCGATATCCATATTATCATCACAATTACTAAATGAATTTTCCTGGGTTATTTGTGATTGAGACTTATATTTCATTAATATAATTCATGTTTTATAGTGATTTCAACTTTATGTGTTATGTTACTATGTTTTTATGTTTGTTTCATCTTAAATGTGTATGTTGTTCTCTAAATATTCAAAGATTTACTTTTGCGTGAAACTTGGTCACGATATATACTATCAACTATTTTTAGCATTGAGCTGAATGAATATGACTGCACCTGATGCACATATTCTCATATAACCTAAGCACAATTTTGTTCATATATTTTTTCTATCTTAAAAATGTATATTGTCCTCTAAATTCTTCACGTTTTTCTCTTGCGTTAATATCAGTCCCGATATATAACATTAACTATTATTTAGCATAGAGTAGAATAAACATGCCCATACCTGCTACACATTTTTTCATCTAAACAAAGGCAATTTTGTTTTAAATCTGATGTCTTTATTTTCTTTGTCTTAATATTTCCACCTTCCTCATATTCTTCCTTCTCTAATAAACTTTCGTTCAGTTTCTTCTCACAGCATTCCTTTTATTGTTCTAATTTGTGCTTCTTAGTTTTACACTTTTTGACTTGTGCAAGTAGTTTCTGATTATGATCCTTCAAGTGTAAATTTTCTTCATTTTTGTTATATATGACTTCTTCAAGCTCCTTTTGCTTCTTTAACATTGTTTTTTGATTCTCTTGTAACATCAATTTTGAAATATCCTTAAATTTTTTTGATGAAGACATTATTGATTTGGACTTCATTGTCATGTCCTAGAAGGTGATAATTTTTTCCTTATAAGGAGACATCAACATATTTTTTTCTATGTTTAACATGAATGTGCCCAATTATTTTAACCAAGTTTGACAAAAAATTATGTCAATCTTTGGATTAAACATAGTTACAACACCTAATTGAGAGACAAATTTATAATGGTAAATTATTACTTGTAAATCATTAGTTACATATTCTTTTTTCCAAAACTATATGTTCTTTCTCCTATGCTTTACTCTAGAATTAATAGTTTTCCAAATTAACATTGATGTAATTTTTCTCATCAATTATGATGATAGCGATATTAATCTCATTTCCTTGGGTATTCCCTCTTAATATAAGTGATCTACAATATGCAATTGAAAGACTGTTATAGGAAAACAATTCTTCCTTCATCATTTTCATTTTTTTTTTATATCTCAACTTTTATTACTTAAATCTCCTTTGAGTAATAATTATATAATTATAAATTATATAAACTATAATATATTTAATAAATTATATAACTATTGAATTTCTTTTGTTATGTAACTATATAGCTATACTAATATTATTAATAATATTATTCAAATTATTAATATTATTAATAATATAAATTTATTTTAATAATTTATTTAAAAGATTTTTTAACAACCTTGACCCCTCCCCCTGGGCCTTGGTCAAATATAGTCGTTATAAGTCTTCTTATTTGTTGCCCGGTCAAATATAGCTATTGGAATAACCTACATTACCTATTTAACGCATTGCTCAGGTTTGATCTTCAACTTGTCCTGACGATGAACCAAAGTAGTTGGTTTGAAACGCGTCGACAAATGATTTTTTATGTGATTTTGCTGAAATTATTCTCTCAAACATATTATGGATCACAGAAGTCTCAACTCTATATATACTAATACTATTCATCTATGGTCATGCCTTCAATTTGCTGACATCTGCATTTGGACCATGAGGTAGTCTGGCGTAATGGTTAGTGTGGAGGAAATGGCAGACGGGGTATGTTTGGCATCAAGGATAGAACAAAGTGTTGAGGACAACGTTAGGGAGCAGATTATCGATTGTAATCAGCGAAAGGCACAAGCATAATTGTGGCGGAAACGATGGTTGCCAATATGGAAGACAATGACTTGTTTGGGATGCTAGAGTACAAGAGTGAAGAGGGAGAAGTTTTTGCATGTTGTGGTAGCACGGTTTTGGTCTTCAATGGGGAAGTAAATAAAGATGATGAATCAGAAACAATTGTGGAAGTTTGTGAATTCTTGACAGTTTTGGATGAATCGAGGTCACAACTCAAGGGGTCAAAGGGTTGGTCGATGACCCGATGGCTGTCTTTTGCATGGTCGGTGGATAGCGAGTGTTCAACGACAGGCGAAGTCATGAAGATAGGTGGGTGTTGTTTGTCGGCGGCAGTGGCATTCTGGTACCACAAGTGTCACAACCCTATACGTATGGTAGTCTTTCAACATACGTATAGTGGGTGCGACACCACTATAGTGTTTCTTTTCACCAATACTAGAGTGTATGGACTACGCCTAACTTCAAAACTTAGTCAATTTTCTAATCAAGTGTTAACAAGACAACAGAATAACATTTACTTCAATATTTAATATTTCACATTAAACATTCATCACATTGCACAAGTATGCCCATAAATACTTGGGAGGGGAAACTCCCATAAAGTCTACCCAATATAATACAACAATAATGTACAATAATTTACAAAGTACAATATTTACAACAAACATGCTTCCAACTTTCTTAGCCTGCACAATTTTACCAAGTCCGTTTCACAATCTTGCAGCAACCCGACTACCTTTTTCCCACATGAACAATGCGGAAGGAACCCCAAATTCATTGTCGTAATACAATTCTGCACAACTACCCGACTATCGTCTCGCATGTCCTGTCGTGTCACATGCCCGGTCGTGTCCACTAACTGTTTTCAATTCAATTGTTCATTGCAAAACACATCCTACACATCATCACACTGTGTTTGTTGTCAGTCGTGGTGCCCTCCCATGCCCCATCACTACATAACTCCACCCAAACGCGCTCTACCCATTCCTGTTGCACATCGTGGGGCTGTGATCTTCCCACCCAACATTTCTCCACACAACTCAACCCGAAATCTCAACTGTCTTGTCACGGTCCGTGTCTAGTCTGCCCTATGGCCTTAACATGAACCATCACCCGAACCTCCCTTCTGTAGTGCCTGCAACCTTTTCCACTCAGTCATCTTCTCGCAGTGCAGGAGTATGTCTTGCACACTATGCACGGCCTACGACCTGACCTGCCTACAATTCAAACTCGCAAAGAAATACACAAGTGCTACCCATCAGTTATTCATTGTAGGTCACTTGGCCTCTTTGCTTTTCTTTTTCTTTGATGGCTCTGCAACCCGCTTGAATGCCTCAATCACCATCAAACCAACTCTTATATATATTTTTCGTATGGCATCTCAACACACCAAAGGTCAGCTTGTCAACATGTGTAATGTCAGCCCAACACATATATCATGTCAGCCTCCAACATATAAGTCAACCAAAACTTAGTATAACTTGTCGCGCTCCAACTCGGGTCACTCGAGTCGGCCACCCGCTCACCTAACTCGCCCAACTGCACTTCGCATGACTTGTCCAACCACATGAATCACCCAACACCCACATGTATCCCCCGCCTTCCTAGTCACTCTCACCTAACGCACTCATTTTTGCACATCTACCTGAGTTGTCTAGCACGGGTGCTTTTCGCACATGGGTGCACCTGCTACAACTCAATTTCACATAAAAGAATGTATTCCCATGTCATCGCACATGCCCGAGTTGGTCAATATGAGCACTCGTCGCACATGAGTGCACCCACTTCAACTCATGGGCCTAACATCCTCCACAACTCTAAAAATGTTATTGTCCTCGACAACACTATCATCATCAAATCATTGCTAAGTGTTGCTAGCTCCAACATCACTGTGCATGCTGCCCAACTCTACTCATCATCACATAAACCTCCATCAAGGCTCATGACTCCAAAAACAGGAAAGTTTTCTCAATCCATGAATATCAACCACACCTATGGCAAACTCCATGCTACTCCACCATGAAGAGGCTGGTCCTCCTCAACTCAATCTACATGCTCTCACTGCAACATATATCGTGTTGACTCATCATGTATCATAATAATGTGAACTCTCTGCCATGATATTCCATCCCAACAAAACATATCTTAGTCATCCTTCGATACATCTTTGACATAGCTCGATGCACTGCATGCCCCCATGACTAGAACTGGTTGGGTAGCTAATCCAACTGTTGTGCCCCAACCATGAGAATGTTCCTCCTCATGCCAATGTTCGTCGTTTCTCTAAAATCCTTTCACAATATAAAATCGATCAAGAATCCATCTCAAGTGTAAAATAAACCATGATCAGGTCCATGAAGTAATCTAGCATCTCATCTGTAACATGTTGCCATCAATGCTAATGTCTATGTGATTCTCTAGGTGATGTGCCAACAACCACATCCATCCAAGCATCATCATAATGTGTAGTAATGAGGCCTTATCCCCAAAGGCCCCTTTGTGAGGGTGGTGCAGTCCTCCTCATCATCAAGGCACTCGACACACCTACCTCCAAAGGTGTATCGTGTGAGTAGGGCCAAGAAGTTACCTCCCCGACTCTCATCCGCCCATGTATTTGATTGATGTTGCATCCTCAAGTACTCATTCACATCAAAAATATCCTCTTGTGTACATCCAAGCTTCCCAAGCTTATCCTTCATCAACTGAAAGTCATATATGTCAATCATATACTTGCAAAAATCCGCAATAGTAGCTGGATCTCTACTTGCATAACCTTCTCCAACCACTGCTTTAGAAGAAGTACTCAGACTCCCCACATCATCAACAATTCCATGGTGAAGCTTCTCAGTAGGATATGCACCTATCGTATTCCTCAACATATGTGGAAGGTACTTCCACATCTATCTTTCTTCCTAGCTCTCTCAAAAAAGTCAATCACCCTCTTCTCCTTCATTGCACAAGTCATACATCCAAGTTCCCTCTACTCCACATAATCATGCTTCACATCTGGGACCTTTGGATACAAAGTGATCGAAGCAATCCTTGGTTGATATCCCACATGACTCTTCCTTGTCATCAGAACAATCATGGACTTCCCTCCAGCTGTAATAAAGAGTATGTCACGGGCCACCATCGGTATGGCTTGTGCAACTACTAAGAAGTCCTACCCCAACACCATAGCATGATCATCCATATCAATCACCCAATCCAACCTTCCAAACCATGAAATCAATCTCAATTGTGTGTTCTTCAAAACATCTTCCACAACTTTCATGGTAGAATTTATAACTTTGAAAGCACTCAACTATCTTTCCACTTCAACTTTCTTCCCAAAAGATGTTGATGCCTTCCTGCTAAGGAAGCTATGTGTAGCTCCTGTGTCAACCAATGCAACAAACTTCTTGCCATGTATAGTTACCTGCACAAAACTCAAAATCAAGGCATCTCCAAACTTTCTAGGCTTTATATTGTGTCTTACCTCAACAACCTTCTTCAACAATTCAACCTTAGAGGGGTCTTTCGACTTGTGCTTCGACCTGACTATCCTCTAGAGGTATGAAATCTTGCCTTTTGGTTCATTTGAGAAATTAGATCTTGGTTTAGCTTGAGTTCCATCAAGCTTCTCCTTCATCGCATCCTGCTTAAGTGATCTGTTGTTGAATGTTAGTTTTGTTGTGCTAATTTCAAATTCAGAATTAAAAACAACTGCTTGTAATTTGCTTCATGTGCATAAGTTTCCTTTATGGTGTTTGTGAAATGAACAGGTAAATTTATTTCAAGTTTTGTGTCAAATTCATGAGCAAAATAGCCTGAAAGTAAAGTGCTTAACAACAACAAACAAATGTACAACAAACCATCAAAATGAACACTTAACACAATGTTTTGATGAAGGAGTTCACCCATCCTGGGCTACATCTCCTTGCTCTAGTTTCCATGGCTTGGGCCTCTATATTAGCTCAATAATGGAAAAAGTGTTCTTTACAATGCTCTATTTCTCCTAAAACCTGCTTCAATGTGCTCAACATATCAAAGTCATATATGAACACCTTTTCGTGATCCCAATTTGGTCGAATTTTGCAAAAGTTATGGAAAAATCTGTTTCTCCTAGTAAAACTCCATTAAAACTAGAGGAACTTTAGTTAACTGTGCTAGAACTAGAGTTACCGCTAAATTTTAGGGGCTCCACCAAAAAATCTACCATCTTAACTACGCTTAACTGGTGGATTAATTAACAGATAAATGAGTTTAATGAAGGGTTAAATTGGATTAGTGCATTAAGCACATTTTAATGGCACAATTATACAAATTGTTGGCTTGGCGGCCTTCGCAATAGTGGACACATGCGATGGTATTAAATGTCAGTGGTAAATGCCATGATTTTTGGTTAACTGTAAACCAACAGTTATATAATAGTGATCACATGGGAGGGGGCTAGCTCCCTCTTCCCCCAACTACAAACGTATTACACCATAACTATAAGTGGAAACCATAATATGCCCCAAGGGTTAGCTCAGTTGGTCAAAAACCATGCCTCGCCATCGGGAGGTCACAGGGTCGAATCCACCCGAAGCAACTTGGGGTCAAGTCTTGCAGTAGGCCGAGGAGCGATTTAGCCTAGATATTGCCCAGATTATTCCATGGACGTAGTGATCACTCACTGACCAGGGTGCTCGTGAACCACATGCAAAAAAAAAAAAAGTGGAAACCATAATATGTTAAGACACACAGCGATGGTATAGTGGTAATGCATGTGGTTTTTTTGGGCGAGGTCACTGGTTCAAACCCGGTGACCTATCCATAAAATTTTACATTGTAGCACGCTGATACCCAGCCTTTAGGGAGGGACACGTGGCAGCCTCTGGGCTTGCCACTTGTCCCCTTCTCATTGGCCCTTGAAAAACCAATTAAAAAAAACCAACTCACCATACCATTGATCAACCACATCGTGCCACTTGGCGAGACCATACTAGACATTGACTAACTCTGACCCTACCCAGTCACTTGCCACATCAACAGTACAAACTACTAATTGTGGAGCGACTGTACCTTTTTTAAAAAAAAATCCTATATTTGACAAAGCGGACAAAAAGTGATATCTTCCTCATATGAACTTGGTTTTGAGTGAAATGAGTTGCATTGGGATCATATCACCAAGACGGACGCAGTTGTTTAGTTTTCAAGTGACTCTGAGAACTTTTATTCTTGAGCTAAACAATGAGGACCTGATCATTCATTCCCACTGGAAGCCTTTTGGACCCCAAAAGATACTATCAATTGTTCAAAAGGTGAGGTTACAACTCCCTCACCTTCTCAATCTGCAACCATTTGGCTTTAGAAGGATTTTGTCCCTTTAGTCCCACTTGAAGGTATTTGACATTCCCTCTCTTCGAAGTTATGGTTCTTCCATCAAGTATGAGATCTTGCTAAAGTTCATCAAGATATCTCAGCAAGAAATCATCTATTGATGGCAGCTGAACATGCTCTCCTTGATTATCAATCAAAGGAGACTCAAACAATCTTAAATTCTCAACATTAACAACAAAGTATATTTGCATATAAGGAGACAAATCTAGCTTAAATGCATTGTTAACAATCTTTTCTAGAATTTTAAAAGGACCATAACATATTGACTTCAACTTTTTACCTTCCTCTTGAAGTCTCTCTTTGCTAACATATAACCAAACTTCATCTCCAACTTGAAATTTATGATCGACACGGTGTTTGTCATGCCTTGCCTTGTAGCTTCTCTGAATCTTTTCAATCTGTTCTTGCATTGTGTGATGTATCAACTGAATTTTATCTATGAACTTCCTTGCCTTATCCATGTCGCTATGACCATCGATGGAAGCATCTTTGTCAAAGGTGAAGTCCAATGGAAATCTTGGCATGTAGCAAAAACATGCCTAAATGGTTATGTGTTTATGGAAGAATTATTTTCCCTATTGTATGCATGTTGTATGTAATGCAATTGTTCATCCCACAACTTGGGATGTTTGCTGCAATATCCTCTAAGAATATGAATGACTGTCGTGTTGACCACCTCGGTTTTTCATCTATTTGCGGATGAAAGATTGTAGCCTTCTTCAACTTAGTGTCCATCATTTCCCACAAATTTGATAAAAAATTCCCAACAAATCGAGAATGTCGATCACTTACAATGGAAGTGGGAAGACCAAAATGAACCCAAATATTTTGAAAGAAAAGATGAGCTATTTGTTCAGGTGTAATTTTCTTTTTACATGGTGTTAGAATACACATATTGTTGAACCAGTCTACAACTACATACAAGTAATCATGAACTTTCCTTGACAATGGAAGACCTCCTATAAAACCCATTGAGATACTATCCCATGGACGTGAAGGTACTGTAAGTGGAGTATACAATCCTTGTTTCCTATTGCTAGGCTTACTTGTTTCACACAAATAACATCCTATAACTAAACAAGATACATTATCAAACATGTGTGGCCAATAGAAATACCTTTGGAGATTCACTACTATCTTTCCTACATCAAAGCGTCCTACAATAAATGAAGTGTGCGCCTCCCTTATGATATTGCTTCTTTCTCCCTATGGAATACATAACTTGCCCAAGCGATACAATAAATTGTTATGTACATGGTAATCTAACTCTTCAATTTCGTTTCCTTGCCTCAAGATTGCATACACATCTTGAAAGTCATTATCATATGCATATTGCTCAATGTAACTTTCATGTAAAACATAATTGTGCTTGAGTATAATAGATGAATTTAAAATATGCCTAGAAATCATATCAACTACCTTATTGTAGATTCCCTTTTTGTACTTGATAACCAAATGAAATTGTTGTAGAAAACCCATCCATCTGAAGTGTCGTGATTGTTGCAAATTTGACTGCGACTGTAAGTATTGCAATGGTTGATGGTCAGTATGGATAATAGTCTCCTTCCCCATCAAGTAGTGTTTCCATTTCTTGACACTTTATACCAATGCCTAAAGTTCTTTCTCATAAGTGGGATAATTAGTCCCAGGTCCATTAAAAATTTCAGAATGAAATGAAATGGGCTTACCATCATGCATAAGAGTTGCTCCCATGGCATAATCACTAGCATCTGTTTGAATCTCAAATGGTTGTCTAAGATCCAGAACAAACAATATCGGTGTTAAACTCATATTTTGTTTTAAAGCATCAAATTCTTTTTGTTGTAAATCTCCCCAATGGAAGACTTTCTTGACACTAGTCAATGCATGTAGTGGAGATGCAATGGAAGAAAAATTAGTAGTAAATTTCCTCCAATATTGTGCTGCCCCAAGAAAGCTTCTTACCTCTATAACTGTATTGGGCTTGGGCCAATTCAAAATGACCTCAACCTTATAGGGGTCTATCTTCAGCTCACGTCCTCCAACAATTTGTCCCAAATACAATAAATAAGTCTTGCCAAATTCACACTTTGACATCTTTAAAAACAACTATTCTTTTCTCAAGACAACAAGTACTTTGTTCACATGCATGACATGTTCATCTCTGGATTTGTTGAATATGAGAATATCATCTAAGTAAACAATGACAAAGTTATCTAGAAATGGTCTCAATACATCATTCCTAACTCTCATGAAAGTAGCTGGATCATGTGTAAGACTGAAAGGCATAACAAGCCACTCAAAAAATCCTTGTTTAGTTTTAAATGTGGTTTTCCAAATGTCCTCTTAAGCTATTCTAACTTGATGATAACCACTTTGTAAGTATAACTTAGTGAAATACTTTTCACACCTCAATTAATCAAGAAAATCATTAATTCTTGGGAGTGGATAATGATTCTTTACCGTTATTTTGTTCAGTGCACGGAAATCCACACACATGCTCCAAGTCTTGTCCTTCTTTGGCACCAAGACAATGGGTGAACCACATGGAACAGTAGATGGGCATATGATACCTTTGTTCAACAATTCTTGAATTTTCTTCTTGATTTCCATGCTCTCCATGATCAACATGTGATACACGCCAATTTTTTGAAGTGGAACATCCTGCCACAGCTGTATCTCATACTGAATTCCCCTCTTGGGAGGTAACCCCTTTGGTTCATGAAACATCTCATCATGATTTCTTACCACATAAAACAAATCAGATTTTAACTTATCATCACAACCTTCAAAAGATTCATAATCAATATCATTATTTTTCTTGATTGCAAGAAGCACAAGATGTTTACTTGCATTTACTAGTCTCTTCATCTGCCCTCCATTAACCAAAGAAATATTTAACTTTTTGTGATGGGCTCTCACAATGTACTCCACTCCATCCTTGAGAAATAAGTATTTGTTCTCATGGCGATAAAATAATGCTTTCCTATCATACAAACAAGGACTTCCCAAAATGATTCCTAAGATGTCAAGTGGAACTACATCTAACTCAACTTCATCAATGAATTTTTCAGTAATGGAAAACCTGAATAAGCATTTCCCTGTAACCTGTAAATTTACATTATTGACTATCCAACCCAAGAGATATGGCTTGTGATGAGGTACAGTTTCAAGGCTAAGATTTTTGACCAAGTCTTCTAAAATTAAGTTTGATTGTGACCCACTATCAAATAATGCATCAATATTTGTATGATTTGAAATTACCCTTACATGGAACAACTCTATTCTTGATTCTTCATTTGGAGTCTTGTTGTGATTATGTGAGGAACTAGTGCTTGCAACAACTTCATTTCCTTTTGGGACCATGGCTGAAATTTTGTTCTCATCACCAAAAGCTAATCCAAGATCATGTTGTGTGGTAGTTGTCGTCTTTTGTTTTCCTTTATTGTTTTATTTCTTAGGCCTTATTTCGGGATGTAATTTCCAACTACGGGTTTCATCATGCCCTGCTTTGGAACAATGTTGGCATATAGTTTTCTCCCCTTCTTTCTTCCCACTTGCATTCTACTTTCCCTTCCATTTTCCACCCTTCTCTTTCTCCTTACCCTTGAATAACTTCTTCTTACTACCCTCTTTGTTGAACTTTATTTCCTCTTGCTTCAATGTGTATGGCTTGCACACATACCTCATCTAAGTTGCTTGGATTGAACATATTAAGGATAGTATGTTTTAATCAGGAATGTAAACCTACAATGTATTTCAACATTGTATCTTGGGAATTCAAGTTTACTCCTAACAACAAAGCCCTTTTCCTAAACTCTTGCGTATAGTCTTGAACTGTTTGACCCTTGAGTTTCCTAAACATTTTCCAACCCATAATGGATTTTTGCATATAAGCTAAAGGATAAAAATGTATTTTAATTGCAGAAACAAATTCAACCCAAGAAATGGATATCTAACCATGAATTCGCATTTCCTCTTGGGTCTTTGCTTCCCACCAGACTAGTGCTACTCCTTCTAGCTTCAATGAAGCCAACTAGATCTTTATGTCATCTTCTTGAAGGTTCTGAATTCTACAATAAACCTCCAATTTTCAAATCCAATTATCTAACTTTTCTACATTCACCTCACAATTGTACATGGGAAGTTCAAACTTAATGTCCAATTTGAGTAAGGGAGTTTTTTCCTTTGGGGTTTTTAAATGAGTATGAATAGTTTTTGTGGTGAAAGTGGAAGATGATGTTGTTTGTGTTGAAAAGTGTGCAACAAGAAATGCTAAATTTAGAAAGTGCTAAAAATAGAACTGCTAAAAATAGCACTTCTAAAAATAACAGTTTGGCCAATGAGCATTTTGGCCACCTTGGGTGAGAAGTGAAACTGCTAAGAATAACATCTTCTAGAAATAACATTTTTGGGTCCCTTCCTGTTTATAGCAGTCCCTGGTCTATCTATAGGAAGTAAATTCGAATTTGGTCTTACCAATAGTTTAGAATATTAATTAATTAATTCTCGATGAGTTAATTAGTTAAGGAAAAGAAAACTTGAAGTCTTTGTGAGAACATGCAATTATTTCTCCATGAATTGGGGAATGTGTCCTTGATTTGCTCCACTAATTGAGGAATTAAGGATGAGTTCTATATTGAGAGGATCAGTTGACTTAGTTTAACTTAGTCAAGTTTAGTTAGATTAATGAAATATAGTTTGTTGATGCTTGCATGCATGTGACAATTATTATTTTCAGATAACTGTGTATTCACTCATGGATAACTGATGCATGTCAGTTCTGTCAGAGACCCAGTGGAGATTAGAGAAGGGATAGTGTACTATCAATTGGATGAATATTTTTCCTATAAAGGAAGCTCATCCATGATGAGGATTTATCTCCTTCAGGTTTGTGCAGTTAGATCAGAGGTTAGTGAGTGTGTGAAGAGGCCAATTCACACAGGTGAGAGCACTAGACCCCAAGGAAACTACACAAAGAAATAGGAGGCTTGGAGGGAAGAGGATAAGTTTTGTGAGAAGCCTTTGACTTTCTATGAGTAGTAGAGGGATTGTACTGAGATCTGGATAGCTTCCAAGCTAAGGCTTTGTATAATCCAGACTATATTTCCACTTGTATGATAATACAGACATGGGGTTTTAGGCAAGTGCTTTCCCCGGGTAAATTCTTCTATGGTATGTGTGATTGATTCCTTCTTATCAGTTATATGTGTTCTTATTGATGTTGCTCATGGTTGATTCAGCTTCCGCTAAATTGTTTGTAGAAGTAGATCAAGTGTTTTGCTTTAGTACATTGCATTACTAGGTGATCTACGGGTGGGAAATTTCTACATGGTATTAGAGCTAGCTGATTTGTAGAAAAAATTCTACATGGTATCAGAGCTAGCTGATTTTTAGAAAAATTCTACAAAATTCTACATGGTATCGGAGCACAGGGGATGAAGGAAAGAACAGTATACTGAGAGGAGATTTCAAAGTTTTGAGTTTTGGGCCGAGAGTTTGCAGAGAATATATGAAAAATTTTGTACAAAATTTTCAGAAATAAATAACATGCTTGGATTCCTTGTGGAAAAATACCCAAAATAAATAAATAAATAATAAATAAATAAAAAAAATCGGCTGAATGGGAGTTCGGATGAGGGAGACATCGCTGATTTAAAATCAACTCTTCTTCTAGAAAATTTTGTGATAGTGGGAAAGTGGGAATAAATTGGTGTGCTAGCAAAGAACCTCTATGCACTTGAGGTACAAGATACATGCAAATCCTTGAGGAGCAAGGCAAAGGTTAGATACTTGGTGGTTTAGAGGGAGAGTAAACCACCTCTTAACATGCAGTGCCAGAAGAAGTCTCAGATGATTGTGGAGAAGGGACGATTGGTGAAGCAACTTCAGGAGGTTGTGGAGCAGCCACAACTAGAGAAGCTGAGAGGAGATTGAGTAGAGACATCTACTCATGCAGAGACCTCTAGCAGGGGGAAACTTTGAACCAGGTGGGCAGAGGGATCACATGCATCCATACCTCCAGGTAGGAGGTGGGGTGATGTGGAGTGATCATCCCAAGTTGGAGGGGTAGGATCCTTGAGGTACCCAACCTCTTGGATGAGACCTTGCCATGGGAGCCCCGATGTGGAGTAGTAGGAACTGACTAATTGGGTAGAGACAGATGCAGATGAAGCGGCAGAGATAACTATAGTGCAGGGAATCCCAGGACAGTGCAGAGCATGCAGGCTATAAAAATGTGAGAGGCACAAGTGTGTTGCACAGTGCAGGGTAGCACAGAGCATGATGCAACAATGCGAGATGCATGGAGATGTTGCAGTAGCGCAGAGGTCATAGAGGGAGCACTTGTCAGCAGTAGGTAGAGCTTCAGCATCAGAGTATGTTTCTAGCCCAACGGAGAGGTCAGTTGGGATGTTTCTAGCCCAATAGAGAGGTCAATTGGGAGTTTTTTTGTTCCTAGTGTTGCTGGAGCAACCTCACTTGGTAGATGTGTTGCATGCAGAACATTCCAGATTTATAGGATTGGGTTTGAGAGGAAGCCTTTCTTGTTGAGAGGGAGTGTTGAAAAGTGTGCAACAAGAAATGCTAAATTTAGAAAGTGCTAAAAATAGAACTGCTAAAAATAGCACTTCTAAAAATAGCAGTTTGGCCAATGAGCATTTTGGCCACCTTGGGTGAGAGGTGAAACTGCTAAAAATAGCATCTTATAAAAATAGCATTTCTGGGTCTTTTCCTATTTATAGCAGTCCCTGGTCTATCTATAAGAAGTAAATTCGAATTTGGTCTTACTAGTAGTTTGGAATATTAATTAATTAATTCTCCATGAGTTAATTAGTTAAGGAAAAGAAAACTTGAAGTCTTTGTGAGAACATGCAATTATTTATCCATGCATTGGGGAATGTGTCCTTGATTTGCTCCACTAATTGAGGAATTAAGGATGAGTTCTATATTGAGAGGATCAGTTGACTTAGTTTAACTTAATCAAGTTCAGTTAGATTAATGTTACAAGTTGTTAAATTAATGAGATATAGTTTGTTGATGCTTGCATGCATGTGACAACTATTATTTTTAGATAATTGTGTATTCACTCATGGATCAATGATGCATGTCAGTTCTGTCAGAGACCCAGTTGAGATCAGAGAAGGGATAGTGTACTATTAGTTGGATGAATATTTTTCCTATAAAGGAAGCTCATCCATGATAAGGATTTATCTCCTTTAGGTTTGTGCATTTAGATCAGAGTTTAGTGAGTGTGTGAAGAGGCCAATTCACACAGGTGGCAACGCTAGACCCCAAGGAAACTCCACAAGGAAATAGGAGGCTTGGAGGGTAGAGGAGAAGGTTTGTGAGAAGCCTTTGACTGTATATGAGCAGTAGAGGGATTGTACTGAGAGCTGGATAGCTTCTGAGCTAAGGCTTTGTGTAATCCAGACTATATTTCCACTTGTATGATAATACAGAGATGTGGTTTTAGGCAGGTGCTTTCCCCAGGTAAATTCTTCTATGTTATGTGTGATTGATTCCTTCTATCAGTTATATGTGTTCTTATTGATGTTGCTCATGGTTGATTAAGCTTCCGCTAAATTGTTTGTAGAAGTAGATCAAGTGTTTTGCTTTAGTACATTGCATTACCAGGTGATATCCAGGTGGGAAATTTCTACATGGTATTAGAGCTAGCTGATTTGTACAAAAAGTTCTACATGGTATTAGAGCTCGGTGATTTGTAGAAAAATTCTACAAAATTCTACAGTTTTAGATGATGAGGATGATGAAGATGATGAGGAATATGATGAAGATGGTGGAGGTGGAGGAGGCTTTCCTCCATTACCTTTTAAATCCTTCTTTTCATCTTTTTTATCTCATGAGCTTCCCTCTCCATGTGGGAGCTTAGAAATCTCTCCAACCATTCTAGTATTCCCCTCTTCCTAGAGGACTCTAACCATGTCAGTTAAGTCATAGAAAGATTTCTTGAATGTTTCCTCTTCTGAAAGAGCTTCAGTCTCTCTTTCTCTAGACATGATGGCTTTGGATTCAAGCTCAGCTTTTGGTACTACTTGTAGCTTCTCAATCTTAGTTGAAGGTAAAACTTGAGGTGTTTCAAGTGCAGCTGGGATTGAAACTTTGGGTGGAGATTGTGGCCTTCTGGATCTCCTTCTTTTGGGAATTACCTTAGGAGTTGCAACCAATAGTTTCCCTTCTCCTCTCTACAAATTTAACCTTGTAAGCATCACAAATTTGAAACCATTAAAACCCTACTTGCACAAAAGTCAAGAAATCAAGCAAATAACCTTTTCTCTAATACCAACTTGATATGTTGTTGAATGTTAGTTTTGTTGTGCTAATTTCAACTTGAGAATTAAAAAAAAATTCTTATCATTTGCTTCATGTGCATAGGTTTCCTTTATGGTATCTGTGAAATGAAAAGGTAAATTTATGTTAAGTTTTATGTCAAATTGATGACAAAAATAGCATGAAAGTAAAGTGTTGAATAGCAGCAAACAAATGTATAGAAAATCATCAAAATGAACACTTAACACAATGTTTTGATGAAGGATTTCACCGCTCCTGGGCTACATCTCCTTGGTGCAGCTTCCATTGCTTGGGCCTCTGTATTAACTCAATAATGGAAAAAGTGATGTTTACAATGCTCTATTTCTCATGAAACCTGCTTCAATGTGCTCAACCTATCAAAAACATCTCGAAATACCTTTTCCTGATCCCAATTTGGTCGAATTTTGTGAAAGTTATGGCAAAAACTGTTTCTCCTAGTAAAAATCCACTAAAACTAGAGTTACCGTTGAATTTGAGGGGCTCTGCCATATTAAATATGCTTAATTGGTGGATTAATTAGTGGATAAATGAAACCTAATTAAGGGTTAAATTGAATTAGCGCATTAAGCACGTTTTTATGGCGCGGTTATACAAACTGTTGGCTTGGCAGTCTTTGCAATAGTGGACACATGTGATGGTATTAAATGTCAGTGGTAAATTCCATGATTTTTGGTTAACCCTAAACCAATGATTATATAATAGTGATCACATGGGAGGGGTCTGGCCCACAGGCTGGCTCCCTCCTCCCCAACCGCAAATGTATTACACCATAACTATAAGAGGAAACCATAATATGTTAAGACACGTATCGGTGGTATAGTGGTAATGTATGTGGTTTGTCTGGGTGAGGTCACGTGCTCAAATCTGCCGAAATATCCATAAAACTTTACTCTAAAAAGTGTTGATACCCAACCTTTGGGGAGGGACACGTGGCAGCCTCTAGGCTTGCCACTTGTCCCCTTCCCATTGGCCCTTCATAAACCAATAAAAACAAACCAACTCACCATACCATCGACCAACCACAATGCACCACTTGGCAAGACCATATTATAAATTTACCAACTTTGACCCTGCCTAGTCACCTGCCATGTTAGTAGTACAGACTGCTGACTGTGCAGTGATTGTACCTTTTTTTTTGCAAAAATTCCTTTGTTTGGCAAAGCAGACAGAATGCAATATCTTCCTCATACGAACTCGGTTTTGAGTGAAACGAGTCATGTTTGGAACATATCGTCGAGACGGATGCGGTCATTCAACGTTTGAGTGATTATGAAAACTTTTATTTTTGAGCTAAATACTGAGCACTTGATCATCAAGTGCACCTACTTGGTACACATTGACCTCCTCCACTCAAAGTGGCCCAATCATCCGCATATCATCCAGGATGGCCCAAAAATAAGCTCTAATTCTATCATTGTAATCAAGCTTAGTTTCTTCTATAACAATAGATTTAGGATCAAGAAAGTCCCTCTTGATCTCATCCTCAAGATCCTTGACTTTAGCCTACACATGGTGCTTCTCTCCCTTAAGCGAACTTGTTCCTCGATTGGTTCTTGGAGTATTTGGTTAACCTATTGTATCTTATCATCAATTCCATCAAGTTCAACAGACTTGCCATGAATATTATCCAAGTCCATTCGCACCTTCACTATCCCATCTCCAATGTGCCCCAATATTTCCCACTCTTGCACAAAAGCCTCATAGTTCTATTGCGTCTTATCCTTCAAATAACTTGTCAAGTCATCAAGATTTTGAAAATATATTTCTTCCATATTCCTTCGTTCATCTTGACCCAGGCTCAATGTTTCACCACCTGCTTCACTTTTCATCAAATTGAATCCCAATACTATCTGTCACGAAGTGGTGGATGTATCTCTACTTAAAAACTTCAATCAAGCTTCACTCACCCTGAATCAAGCTCTGATACCACCTATCATGGTTGTATACCTGTGGTAGTCTTTCAACCAATATATAGTGGGTGCGACACCACTATACCTTTTTCTTTTCACCAATATTAGAGTCTATGGACTATGCCTAACTTCAACACTTAGTCAATTTTCCAATCAAGTGTTAAGAATGTGGCGGAATAAAATTTACTTCAATATTTAATCTTTCAAATTAAACATTCATCACATCACACAAGTACGCTAATACTTGGGAGGGGAAATTCTCATAAATTCTACCCAATATAAGAGAAATGTAATGTAAGATAATTTACAAATTCCAACCTTTATAACAAACGTGCTTCCAAATTTCTTGGCCTGGACTATTTTACCAGCGCCATGTCAAAATATTGCAACAACTCGACTGCCTTTTTCCCACACTAATTCTACTGAAGGAACCCCAAATTCCTTGTCGTAACGCAATTATGCACAACTACTCGGTCTTCATGTCGAATACCCTGTCGTGCCCACTAACTGTCTAAAATTCAACTGTTAACTGCACAACACAACTTGCACATCGTCAGACTGTGTTTGCTTCTGGTCGTGGCACCTTGTCACTACACAACTATGCTCGAACGTTCTCTACCAGTGCCTACTGTAGGTTGTGGGTCTGCGACCTGCCTGCCTGACAATTCTCCACACAACCCGACCCGAAATCTCAATTATCGTGTTGCGAGTTTGTGTCTCGTCTGTCCTGTGACCTTAAAATGACCCACCACCCGAACCTCCCTTCTGGAGCGCATGCAGTATTTTCTCCTCAGTCATCTACTTACAATGTGGATGCATGGCCTTCACGTCATGCATAGCCTGTGACCTGACCTTCCTACAACAAGAACTCGCCAAGAACTGCCCAAGTGTTGTTATGCTCTTGACCTGTGAGAAATTCCAAAATACCAAATACGCGAAGAAATACAACCCAGAACACAAAATAAAATGAGAAAAACAACAAGTATTTTATTATTCATAGATAAAAGCAATGTTCACTCACCTCTTCGAGGGGGAAACCTCTAGCAGAGCAGAGCTTGATTACAAAATAAGACTCGATGATCTTTCCCTTCTAACTACGACTATTTACAACTAAATGACCTTCAACAACCTAACGACTAGTGGTCCTTTGCATAACATGGGTTAACCACTTTATTTATTAATTATGGCCTGTTTGCAACTAATTGTGGTCCCTTTCTTAAATGCAGGTCAACCACTTACAATTATTAGTACTGGCTTTATTGACTCTTTAACTAACTATGACTATGATGTTGGAAATAATACTGAGAAGGGGAGGGGGTGTGAATCAGTATTAGCAAATCAATAACATTGTCATTTCCATAATCAAATTCATATATGTTACTTCAGTTAAGGGAACCTGTGTGTACACACAACTGTGTTTAATGCAACTAGCGTATATCTAGAAAACTTATGATTCAGTTAATTCATCATATGTTGATCTTTAATCAGTGCATCAGTACATCATTAAACATATAAATAGTAATCAGGTGCAGTAAAAACATAACAGATCATCACACATAAGAAACACACATGAATACCATGATTTAAGGTGGAAACCCAATGTGGGTGAAAACCACCTGTTGCTATCGTCTCTGTCTTCTTTTAATATTAAGAAAAACTTTTTACAACATTGTACTGGCACAGACTCATACCAGTACGCAAGCTTCTACTTGCAGAAGGCTACAACATTCTCTCGTTCTCCAACTTCTACTGGAAGGGAGCTACAATCCCCTAGCTCTTGTACTAGCCAATATGTTTACTAGTATGTAGGCGCTATCCTATAGAAGGCTACAACCTTGTCTCATCCTCCAGGGACCTTGTCAGACTGGATACTCTTGGAACACAACATCATAATTTGAAGGTCACGTTTCATCCAATTTTCATACTGGACCCATCAAAAAAATTGAAGCTCAAAATCAATAACTACTGCAATACATCCATCAACTATATATGCATCAACCAATCACTGAAACTCAATCTGAATCAACCAAACTCAATCAATCACTGACAACCTCTGGCACAACTAAATCAATCATTCATTCATAATTTAATCAACCAACTGCAACAGATAGATCAGTACATAGTTCTGACTTACATTATAATTCAGAATCAGTTGTCATCTTAAAACCATGCTTCAGATTGAATACGCTAGTTGGCAAAAGCCAACCTGTGTGTATACGCAACTTCCCTGAAGCAAACCAGCGTGTAGATCTACAAACGCTTTGTTGCATTTCCAGACTTCAGACGTAATCATACATAGAGGATAGAACATGTGTTAGTGATCAGATTTAGCCCATTCATTATCAAATCACATAATGATAAGTCATTATGATCTTGATCCATCATTAGATTTCATCCATTAACACTAAAGCTAATCACAATCAAAAGAAAATTTGTAGTCTAACTAGGCTTCAAATTGAGACGCGAGAGCACCAGGGTTCGAATATTAGCTTACTAATAACAATGGTAGGGTTTCGCTCTCGGCCGCTGAGGGGGATGTCTGCAGAGCGGGAGCCCTTTTCTGAGAGGCTGTCGCGGCCCAAAAACAGCAGTGTTACTCCCAGGAGGACTACTAAGAATGGAACCGAGAATATGCCGCCCGAGGACGAAAACGTGAGGGGGAATGTCCCGCCAGGAAGAGGTGACAGGGCATCAGGTTCTCCGGCCAAAATGGTTGCAAAGTCCAGCAATAAGATATGCTGCGCTTTCCCCAGCATGGAAAAGCTGAGAGACGAATGCATCATCGAGCACGGGGAGGATGTATGCACCAAATCGATCGATGCCCATCTTCGGTGCCTCAGGGCAGAGAGTTTCAAGCCTAGAAGAGCTGCCTCGAGGGTTTTACATTCATTGCAGGAAAATGTTCTGGGATCGCCAGTCGACCAATCGTTGTTAGGTTGGACAGAATTTGCGCCTTCTCCCTTCGGCACTTTCAACGGTGTTATTCATGGCCATGGGGGATAGGAGGACTCTCTGCAAGCACGTAATATTCTCCTCAAACGCATCGAGAGCCTGATATCCAACAGCTTCGTATTGGAGAATGTTCTTGCGAGGGTTCCCAAACTCAGACGTTTGGACTTAGCGCCCGAACTGTTTGACGAAATGCCTGAGCGAGATGTAACTTCCTGGAAAGCCTCGTTTCAGATCCAGATCAAGCTCCTCACAGGCAAAACTCTGCTACATTGGGTAGGCTCTCAGGACCTAGTGAAGGACCTCATGCATGCGCTGGAACTTAAGCTGGGAATTCCCTCGGTGGCTCAACGACTTCTCCACGAAGGCAAACAACTAGAGGATCTCCACCCCCTTTCATTCTACAGCATTAAAAGAAATGCCACCATTATCCTTTCCCTTCGATTAAGAGGGGGAGCGGTAGGACAGTCTTCCTCAGCCAAGGCATTCTCATACAAGGATGCTGTCCATTCACCGAGGCAGGAAAAGATAGTACCACCAGCTCAGGCGCCCAAACCTTTTCTGGTGGACAAACTTGAGGAGACTCCCTCCATTGAAATAGTGCATCCAACCTTAGATGAGCAAACCCAACAGCTTGCTGAGCAAGGCATTATTTGCAGGTTCAATGGGTTGTGGCCACGGACAGCAGATCTCTACCAGTGGATCCACTCTAACTGGACCAACAATTGCAAGGTTTTATTGTGCTCAAAGGGCTTTTTCATAACGGTGTTTGTTTTTGAGGAGGAATACCAAAAAGCTTTAAAAGAAGGGCCTTGGTTCTGGGGCTCAGCAGGTTTATTCCTCACCCCCTGGTTCCTGGACTTCGATCCATCTTCGGCAATCATCACCAAGCTCCCAATCTGGGTCAGACTTCCTAATCTCCCAGCTCATCTTTGGCACTTTGCAGTGTTCCAAGGAATCGGCAACTCTCTAGGCCGCTACCTCGACACAGATATTTCTAGAGGGGAAAAAGGCTTATATACCTTTGGCAGAATATGTGCAGAAATAGACATCAGCAAAGGACTCCCGGACAAGATCAATCTCAAAATTGGAGACTTTCATTGGACCCAGTACTTAGATTATGAGAATACAGCTTTCCACTGCCACAACTGCCATCTCACAGGGCATCTCCAGAGCTCTTGTCCTTCGAAGCCTGCCCCAACAAAGAAGGCCAATCATAAGCAGAAATCCAAAAGCTGGAAGCCTCATGACCCTCCCCCCATGGATGATTTTGATTTCACCTCGGATGAAGAGGAGATAAATGAGGAAGAAATGGAGACCACGACAGTGCCGGAACCGCCATCGGCTGACCCTGAGGATTGCTCCGTCCAGCCATGCTCCCAGAAAAGGAATCATGAATCCTCCACCTCGGACTCAGACAAGGAAATATCTCAAGCAACCCAGCTCAGTTTGCAAATCACGCCAGTTCAGCAGTGCCCTCCTGAATGGGTCTAAGTGGGCAAAAAGAAAGGAAAAAAATTCCGCATAGTTGATCCCTCCCATGTAGGGTAGAATCATTTGCTTTGTTTTGTTCTCTGGTTTTTATAGTCACTTCTTGCTATGTTCTTCTCTCTTCTCTTCGCTTCTAGGAGCCGAAGTGGATGCATATCCTTTCCGGCTGCCTATGTTCTTGTTTCTCATGGCACTGCCTGTTTCCAAGCAGGATTGTACTATATTGCTCCTTTATTAATAGATTTAGTCATATTTTACACAAAAAAAAAGCTAATCACAATCAACCAATATGAATATGCAGAATATTGTCACTAGAACACACTGCAGAACCCTGAATACTACAACATCAAACAGAACCCTTATAGATCATACTTCAGAAGATATATGCTACATCCATAAGCTGAACCAATGTGTATACGCTCTTTTACTAAGGATAACTAGCGTACAAATCTGAAAATTCGATCCTGTGAGGTATACACTACTTCTGTATGTTGAATCTGCATGTATACATTGTTTTGCCAAAGCCAACCTGCGTACAGATCTGGAAATGATAACTTAAAGCATCACAACTCTTTCAGACTTCATTCATACCTAGATCATCACATTTTCATAATAAAACATGCGTCAGTATTCAGATCTAGAATGTTCAAGATCAAACCACATGACGATAATACAATTCAAGCCTTAGGATCCCGATCCATCATCCATATAGGTGCATCCTTAGTTCAGATCAAGTAAAGCATCACAAACCCATAGCCTGCATGCTTGATCTCATACTTCATCAGATATTCATTACATGCTTGCTTTGGCCTAATGATCTTCTTCTCCTTATATAGTCTTAGGCCTTACTCAATACCATGGTCCAAAACCACTTAGAATCAATACCTTGGACAAAACACCTGGGGTCAACACTTCCGACAAGATACCTTGGACCAATACCATGGATAAAAATACCATGGACCAAATACCATGGACCAAAACTAAGTTTTCCAACATGTACATGCCCTTCCTTCCGTGAAAGTGTGTGTGTACGCTATACGCGCCTTTTGATCTCCAAATCCGTGTGTACACGCAACTTGGTCAATGGGGAACCCACGTATACCTCTCTTTCTTCATTCTGTGAGCCCAAACTGCGATCTATCATCTGTGTGAGTTGCCATCAAGGACAACACCTCTGTCATAATGCCAACAATCTCCCCCTTTGGACTTGATGGCAATGTTAACTTGCTGCACTGTGAATTGTCATCTTAGTGAGTTGCCATTGTACATTACTTCTGAACTGATTCCTTTGAAATGCCTTACATCACATCTGTTAATACAACTACCATGTATTCTGCCACATCGGATATCTCTTCTATAGATTCATCTAGTTATATATAAGTGTGTTGTTCTGCTACAAGTGGGTTGCCACCAAGTACAACACATGCATCGTAATGCCAACAATCTCCCCCTTTGGACTTGAAGGCAACAACAACACCAAATCACTCTCCCCCTTTGACATCAAGGGCAAAGGGTCATGCTCCCCCTAAGTGTATGCTGAAATCTTTGATTGAGCTCCCCCTTTGTTCATGCTGAGATATACTGTATCATCCATGCTCCCCCTGAGCATATGCAAAGTCTGCAAATATTTTCATGAAAAATAACATGACTCTAAAACTCAACTATGTGAGTTTGACCTTCCTATCACCAATGACTTATACATACATTCATTCTCCCAACCAAGTGGGGATATACTAAACTTGACTTATCCACCCAACTAAGTGGGGATATACCAACTGTTTATACATGACTGAAATATTACATCATCCTTCCCATGCATAGTGGGGGTATAAATTACATCATATGACCAAAAAGGGACTCATCAAAAGACTACAATGGACAAACACAAATTATTACATCATGATTCTTGATATGACCTTTACATTGAATGATATACATGACATTTATAAAGGGGTTAGGGTTGGACCCTAACATGCCCTCCCCCATCAAAAGCAGTGTTTTCCTCAAGGATGAAGTTGCGGAAACTGCTAAAGAATAGTGGCTGGTTCCTAGGTCGCATCTTCTGGAGAGGTGTCTTTCCACTTGATGAGCACTTCCTTGATCGTGCAACTGTGCAGATGTCTTTCACGAGTATCAAGGATCTATTCAGGTTGGATCCATAGTGAACCTTCCTCATCCAATTTGGGTAGACTAGTTTGAATTCTCCAATTTTTCCCCACCACTTTCTTGAGGCATGATACATGGAAGACTGGATGGATTTTGAAGTTGGTGGCAACGCCAACTTATAGGCTACAGGTCTAATGCACTAAAGTATTTGATAAGGTCCATAGAATTTTGGAGCTAATTTATGGCAACCCTTTTCTTTGAGCGATGTTTTCTCATATGGTTGCAGCCACGGGAATACTTGATCCCATTCTTGAAAGGTGCGCTCTGAATGATGTTGGTCTGCCTGCTGCTTCATTCGATTCTGAGCTTGATGGAGATTATCTTTAAGACGATCTATCATGGAAGCATGGTTTTGTAGGAGTTGATCAATTGCTTTCACCTTAAATCATCCAGGGATATAAGAAATAGGTGAAAGTGGGAGTTGGCCATACACTGCTTCATATGGAGTCATCTTGGTGGCTTCATGATAGTTAGTATTATATCACCATTCAGCTAAAGGTAGCCAATGCACCCATTGATGCTACTTTTCTAAAGTGAAGCACCATAAGTATGTCTCCAAACATTTGTTGACTGCTTCAATTTGACCATCAGTTTGGGGATGATAGGATGTCTCCAAACATTTGTTGACTGCTTCAATTTGACCATCAGTTTGGGGATGATAGGCAGCACTTAGTTGGAGTTGGGTGCCTTGTAGCTTGAAAATTTCTTGCCAAAATTTACTAGTGAAAGTGGGGTCACGATCAAACACAATAGACATTGGCATGCCATGCAGTTTGAAGATTTGGTCCATGAAATCTTGAGCCACCAAAGTGGGGGTAAATGGGTGAGGTAGAGAGCAAAAACGAGCATATTTAGAAAGTTTGGCCACAACCACCATGATGACGGATCTATTGCCCGACTTCGGGAGACCAATAATGAAATCCATAGAAACATCTATCCAAATGGAGGCGGGGATTGGCAATTGTTGTAAGGTTCTTGGTAACTTGATTGGTTGTTTCTCCTTTATGGCGTTGACACACATCACATTCAGCTACAAAATTAAGAATGTCAGTTTTCATGCCCATCCAAAAGAAAGAACGATGAGTGTTAGCAGAAGTCTTCTAAAATCATGCATGCCCTACAATGGGAGATGAGCGCAACTCTGCCAAAATGTGAGTTTTAAGGGAGGATGTCGGTGATATAACTACTTGATCCTTGTAGCGAAGAATATCATCCTTCCAAGAGTAGCCAACTAAGGAATTAGTATTTTCTCTCAACTTATTAATGAGTTGGGAGAGAGAGGGGTGTGAAAACCATTCCTTGTGGGCTTATTCAATCCAATCTGGTAGGGGAAGAGAGATTGATAGCTGGGTGATTTCATCCTAAAATTGACACGATAAAGCATCCACTACTACATTGTCACGCCCTTTCTTGTAAATTATCTCATAATCATATCCCAACATTTTGGCCAACCATTTATTTTTCTGTGGAAAGGATAGACGTAGCTCCAAAAGATATTTGAGGCTTTGATGGTCTGTGCAGATTTGTACATGTCGCCCCAATAAGGATGGTCGTTAGGTATCTACTACATGTAAGATGGCCATCATCTCTTTCTGATAGGTAGATTGTCCTAGATGTTTCCCACTCAGTTGTTGGCTGGTGAAATCCAAGGGTCGACCTTCCTACATTAAGACAACACTAATATCAGTACCTGAAGCATCACATTAAATCACAAAATATTTGTTGAAGTCAATTAATTCCAATACTAGAGTGGAACACATGGTCTGTTTAAGAGCCACAATCACCTATTGTGTTGCATCAGTCCAAAGGAATGAATTTTTCTTGAGACTGTTAGTGAGGGGTCTAACAATGCGACCATAATTGCAGACAAATTTGCAATAGTAGCCGGTGAGACCCAAGAATCCCTTAAACTCTTCAAGGTTTTTGGTTGGGGCTAATCTTGCATTGCCGAAATCTTTTTGGGATCAACCCTGACACCTTCACGACCCATAATGTGTCCCAAATACTGGACTTCTTCCACGCCAAAAGAGAATTTCGACAATTTGAGAAATAATTTGTGATTCGGGAGCAGTTGCAAGATCAGGTCTACATGATGAAGATGTTTTTCCTAGGTTAGGCTGTAGATGAGAATTTCATCAAAGAAAATGAGGACAAATTTTTGGAGATATGGTTTCAGTAGGTGATTCATGAGAATTTGAAAAGTAGATGGAGCATTACAGAGACCAAATGGCATGACCAAGAATTCATAATGGCTTTCATGAGTTTGGAAAGTAGTCTTGGGAATGTCTACTTCTTTCATGCCTATTTGGTGATAGCCAGAGTGAAGATATAGCTTGGTAAAGAATTGAGCACCATGTAGTTCATCAAGCAGATCATCAAAAACCGGAATAGGTAATTTTTCTTTGATAGTGAGCTTGTTGAGGGCCCGAAAGTCCAGACACATGCGCCATTACCCATCTTTCTTTAGCACCATGACCATTGGTGATGAAAAAGGACTAATGCTAAGACGAATAACACTTGCTTTAAGGAGTTCCTTGATGATTTTTTTAATTTCATTCTTTTGGGTGAAAGGATATCAATATGGACGCATATTCAGCGGCTGGGCCCTAGGACCAAAGTAATGTTATGATCATGTTCCCCTCTAGAGGGTATAATCTCTTTAGGTTTTTCAAAGACCTGCTAATGGTGGTTTAAGACTTGTTGCATCTTAGGATGAATATGAAGAGTAGTGGATTCTATGGCCTGGATGGCATTAAATTGGGAGATGACTCCATGATGACCCTTTCTTAGCAACTTTTCCATTCGATGCAAGCTAATGATAGAAGGAGCACCTGCCTGGAGTCCACAAAGTGTATGAATTCGGTCATTCTGCTTAAAGCTCATATATAACTCCTGGAAATCCATTCTGATTGGGTCGAGTGTGTGAAGCCATTCAACACCCAAGACAATGTCACAACCACCCATGTTAATAAAAAACATGTGGGTCTTTAGGTGGTAGTCTCCCATATGAAGTTTAATATTTTCGTAGTGGCCGTCACATTTCATTATCTCCCCGTTAGCAATAAGGACCTGGAAATTAGAGACTTCCCTTACAAAACAATGAACAACTTCAGTGAATCACTTATGGATAAAGTTATGATTGTTTCCACTATCAATCGATACTACTACAGGGCGATGTTTAAGAAAGCCTCTTATTTTGATATTTTGCGGCACAAAAATGCCCGCCAAAGCATGTAGCGAGATAACTGGTTCATCTAGCATAGATGTGAGATAATTGTCCTATTGGGTTTCCTCAACTTCGTCCTCTGGCCTAAGAGGGGTGGGGCTTCCTTCGATGAGCTGTGATCACTAACTTCAATTTGAAAGAATTTTCGTTCCTTGCATTTATGCCCTGGGGAGTATTTTTCATCACAGTATTAGCACAATCTTTGTTTTCTTCTTTCAGACATTTCTGTTCGATACATATTTTGAACCTTAAGTGTTTGGATAGGGCCCTGAGCCTGGGTGGAATGCCCCTTGGCTTTGAAATTTGGACGTGCAGACTGGGTAGCTAAAGCAAGTTCCACTTCGACAGCCTTTGTGAAACCATATATCCATGTAGGTGGGTGGTGCATCCGTACATGTGCTTGGATGGCTTATTTGAGACCACTGATGAAACACTCCAAGTAGAACTCATCTCCTAGACCTTATGTCTCAAAGGCTACAATGTAGTATTTTATTGTGCCTGTCTGTTGGAGCTTAGCAAGACTGCCCAAAAAAATTAGATTCTCTATCAAAGAGGTCACAAAGGGATTTTGATAACACTTGCCAAGTTGTGTTCCCAGGATAACATTTCACATGCCACTGCCACCATTTCAATCTCCCTGGGTCCAAGTAAAGGGCTCCCACATATAGTTTAGTTTGATCATCACAGATATCATTCAGAATGAAATATTGTTCTGTTTGTGCTACCCATACTGCCAGATTAGAGCCATCAAGTTTATACATGTCCAGCTTGGGTGGCCAAGGGTGGGAATGTTGGTGATTTCCATGGAAGTGAATATGATGGCTAGATTCTCCTTCAAGGTGTTCATCAATACTATTTTCCTCCTGATGCAACCCCAACGTGCTCTCAGTGATGTGTTCAATGAATTGTGAAATTTTCTGTAGTTCTTCTTGGAAAGTATCTAACCTTGTTTCAAGCTGCTCGATCTTCTCATTGGCCATGACTTGAGCTCTGGTTTCTACCATACACAAATCTCGGTCACTTGACGTCACTTTGAAAAAAATTGGGACCGCCAGAAAATTGAAGCTGACAAGTGAATTGTATGACTGTAATTAGCTCGTTTTCCTGAATCTTATGGGTTAAGTCTCTTGCAAGTGTCCCAGGAAGGCCTCAAACCTTTTTTTTATTTAATCTGAATGGATTTTTACCCCTGCTAATCAATATTGCAGTGGCCAAACTCCAAAACTCTTATCCTGCCTAATGTCCTGTGAAAATCTGGCCCAGACTATAGTACCAACAAGCCTCACTGCACAGAGGGTCAAATCTACCTGCAAAACCTCAATTGTTGAACTAGATTGTACTGCGATAGTAGAACCCAAACTGATGGATCTAATTGGTGCGGTGGCGACAAAACCCCAATTGTTAGATCTGAATTGTACTGTGGCGGGAGAACCCCAACTAGTGGATCTAATCTGGAAAATAAGAAAATGGGTGATCTTCATAGGGTCGAGGGAACTATGGTCTCAAAGGAGTGTCAATTTCTATAGATCGCAATACACATAAGGGTCCAACAATAGTACCCGACCCAATATTTCAAGGCACTAACTAAGGAGGATCAACCATACCCTTACTCGTACTACCTGACTAGCCTATCATACACACAAGTAATCTCCTCGAGTGTTGTTCTCAGTGTACCGTAGCAGTAAGACGACTGAAGGCTTATCTAAGGTGAGGTTTCAGGTGAGCCTAGGGGGCTTCTGATATACCCGAGGGTACGTCGAAGTGTTGTCCATGTGTTGTTCTGTCTAATGCACTACTACTAGAAGGGGTACCCACAGGGGTTACAAGCGAGTCCGACAAGCGTGACCACATCTTGTATTTCTTGCATGCATGCCTCTCCCAATCCACACATTTATGTGCTCAATGATAGATCCCATGGTTTAAAGACACCGGAACTTGTTATGATCTTGACTTGTGAGAAATTCCAGAATACCAAATATGCGAAGAAATACAACCCAAAACACAAAATAAAATGAGAAAAACATCAAGTATTTTATTATTCAGAGATAAAAGCTATGTTCACTTGTCAGTAGAACAAAGCTCGATTACAAAAAAATACTTGATGATATTTCCCTTCTAACTATGACTATTTATAGCTAAACGACCTTCAACAATCTAACGACTAGTGATCCTTTGCATAACATAGGTTAACCACTTTATTTATTAATTAAGGCCTGTTTGCAACTAACTGTGGTCCCTTTCTTAAATGCGGGCCAACCACTTACAATTATTAATATGGGCTTTATTGACTCTTCATCTAACTATGATTATGACTCAGTCATATTAGGTTTATTACATAAATAAATGGGTTAGGGTTGGACCCTAACAAGTGTTGCCCTTTGGTTCTTTGTCGTAGCTCACTTGGCCTCTTTGATTCTCTTGTTCTACGATGGCTCTGCAACCCAATCTGATGCCTCAATCATCATCGAACCAACTTCTATATATATCCGTCGTATGCCATCTCAACATGCCAAAGGTCATGACCTTTTGGCTTCTCCAAAGGTCAGCCCATCCACATGAGTAACGTTGGCCCAACACATATATCACGTCAGCCTCCAACATATAAGTCATCCAAAACTCAGTATAAATCATCGTACTCTAGCTCGGGTCGCTTAGGTCGGCCAACCACTCACCCAACTCGCTCAACCGCACATCGCATGACTCGTCCAACCGCATGAATCACTCGACGCCCTCACGACTTGCCCACCCGCTATGGGCGCACACCCGCCAGGTCACCCTCGCCCAGCATGCTCATCGTCAGACATCTACCCGAGTTGGTTATTACGGGCGTCCGTCACACATGAGAGCGCCCACTACAACTCTGTCGCACATAACTGAATGTATCCTCGTGTCATCGCACATGCTAGAGTTGGTCAATACGGGCACTCGTTGCACATGAGTGCGCCCGCTTCAACTCATGGGCCTGACAACGGTGGTGCATATGAAGGTTGGTTCGTTGCTAGGAGGTTGATCACTAAGGAGCGTTGACAATTGTTTCGTATTTTTATTATTATATATATATGTGTGTGTGTGTGTGTATAATTTTCTTTTGGTTATAATCCTCTTTTGAGTACTTTATATATATTTAATTTATATTTTCCCTTTTTTTATAACTTTTTTATTTTTATTTGTGATATATATATATTTCTTTTTATAATATTTTTTCGTAATTCTTATTTTTATATTGACCCTTTTTTAATAATTTTTTTTCTATAATTTTTTTTCCCTTTTCTTTCGTTATTTTGATTTTTTTTATTATCTTTTTTTACTCTTTTTCTTTATAAAAAGATTTTTAATCATTTTTTTTTTCTTTTTCTTTTCCAATTTTATATATATATATATATATATATATATAATATATATATATATATATATATATATATATATATATATATGCCAAGGGTCTAACAAAAAAATATGGAGAACCTTCAATTTCTCAACTAAAAGCCTTGATAGAAATGAACTTGACGATTACTTAATGGCCATAAGCCTAGTTATTAGACAATGTGGCTCTGTTACTATTGTAATTAACAAAGTTTGTATACCTGTAATAATCTTCAGAATACTTTGAAGACAAGAACATCAATTGTAGAACAAGTAATTATATATTGAATATTATATAATAGAATTGATGAGATAATTACAAATGAGGGTAAGGGTTAGCTTATATACCCTAGGCAGATACCTCTTCACTATTGGTCATGTCCTTAGGGACATACCTCTTCATTAACTATTTACTAGTTAATTAATTATTATTATTATTATTATTATTGCTTACATTATTTGTATTATTTTTATTAAAATTTTATTCATAACATTAGATGAATGTTGAACATGTATGTGTATGTATTAGTATGTGAATGATGATATTGTTATATAATAAAATTATTATATAATAATATGCATATACATTTCTATGATATGTGATATTATTTAATACAATCAATAAGTTCTTTGATATCAACTCAATTTGACTTTGATTACAATCTAACTTACAAATTATGATTTGCAAGTTACAGTTTTGTATTGAGCTTAAAAGAAAATGGTGCAAGTGCATTTTCCAAAAAAATTAATGTTGATGTTGTTGATGTAGATGACACCTTGATTAACTTGATTGGATGTTGATGTAGAATTGTCTTTGACAACTTGATTTATGTATTGTCGCTTCTTGATTGCTTGTATTTTGCTTGATTACATAAGCTTGAATGGAATTGATTATGTGTATGCAATTCGCTAATTTGTTTTGTGCTACGTGTGTACCATATTAGAAAGATATCACATGAAGGTTAGTGTCAAAACTAGACACAAAAAATAAGCAACATCAAGAGTTATGCACTACACAAGGTGTTCCTAAAATCCCCTTATTCAATTTCAGGCAGATCTAGAACACATCAACACCGCAAAAATATGTCTTTATTAAATATTAAATATATAAACAATCAGCTTCACCCTTATAACTCCAAAATTGGAAAAATCCTTTATTACTTAAAAAGCCCTTATCACTCCAAAAAAATTACAAAATATACCCTCACTATTACATTTTTATAGCTTCGTAAAAAATAATTTTTAAAAAGAATAATGTAATGATTTTTGTGAAGTTACTTTATAAAAAGTTATTAAAGTTTTTTTTTTTAAAGCCATTCATCCCTCCTATATTTTCCAAGTGTGCAACTACCTTCATTAAACTTTCATCATTCTCCACCCGGACCTACAAATCCATGGGTGGTCACCGCACATTTTCCACAACTGGTAATAAAATCTAAAGCAATCCTATCATGCCCTCCAAAAACCCAAAGCCAAGAAAGAATATATTAACACCCTCAACGTTTGCTTCAAATACACACACATGGGCCGCTCATGGCTTCTGGCTTCTCCTGCAAACCAAATTTGGATTTTTCAATGGTGTCTACCCTAAATAATCCATTTCTCAAGTGCACGTGGGGTGAAGTTCACACAAATTTTATTTTAATTTTCTCAGAATCATGCTCTGCACGTTCTCGACTCAACCCTTCGAATATCTAATGAATTGGTGAGAGCCCAACTACAAAGCGCGTTCATTCGCCTTCTGTCGTTTAGCTGAGACGTGACTTGAGCATTCATTCAATCCCAGAGTTTCGCTATCTGCTCCGAAAAAAAAAAAAAAACAAAAGTCACTTAAATAACTTGCAGAAACCTCAGAATTTGTACCAAAAGATAGATGTCTATCTCCCATGAAGCCGAACAGACTGGATCTGAGGGCTTTACAATCCAAAATCTAGAAAAATCGAAGCATTCATATATACGAACATCGTGGATCAATTTACGTTGGCTCTGCTAGCTTCACGCTGGCTTTGCTAGCTTCACATTGGCTTTGCTGACACAGGATGTTGATTTCTATGGTAGCTACACCTTCCAGCGCACAGATCTCAAGATTGGGCAGCAAACATCCTCCAGCTTGCAGATTGACTTTCCAAAAGCCCATACAAGCCTAAAGCCACCGAATCCGCAACCTCAACCGATATTCATTGCATCTTACGGTGCAACACCGCTCAACAAGGATGCCACTTCGAATGCAGAGGCAGTCTCCAAAAAACGCCTTTCGAGATCTTCACAAACGCTTCAGCTCACTATCGCTCGAGAGAAACGTTGCCTGTGAGAAAGCCTCCACGCTTTTGAAAAAGATGGCACTGGAACAGATTTTGGATAATCTACAGTCTCAACCTACAAGCCTTCCTCACGACGCAACTGTGTTTTCCTTTTTTTTAAATGCATTGGCAACGTTGCACACCCAACGTGCCCACACACTTAGTGTTCCCACTGCCTAACGCTGCCTCTGGCTCACGCTGCTCTTGACTTTTCCCTCTGCATGTTGCAACCACCAAGCTCTTTTGAAGAGATTAACTCACTATTAGCGTAGTAAATGTGCTATTTCGGAGCCTATGAATTCCCCTTCTGATTCCATTGCCACGATCATAATATAATTAATATGTTTCCATGGAAGACTACCATGGAGTCAGTGAGGCCCTCAAAACCATTGATGCTCCGATACCAAATGAAGAAAACTAATAAGCAAATAATACACATTTACACTCACAAAACAAATATCAGATATATAGAAAAACCAGATATGGTGGAAAAGGTCTGAGCCTCACTATATTCTTCTCATTCTCAATCCAATATATAAAGAATCATAATAGTACAAATAAATACATGAGGAAGTTGGTCTCAAGATAGTACATCTATCTTGGACACTTGGTTGAGAAAATATCTCAACAGCACACCAATCTAGGAGAATTAGTTGGAGAGAATCTCTTATCCTAACTAAACTCCCTAGTTTGAGGAACTAACTCCTAATTCTCAAGATTTGATTTTGTTAATTATAATTTTGGATTTATAATTGTTTTATTATGAGAGTGAGGCTAGCATGCCCTTATCCTTTGCTTATTATCCAATGTGTAATCTTCAAATGATTCAAATGTGTTTATCATGGCTATGTCAATGATTCAAGGGAGAGTGATTTGGATTAAACTTTAAAGGATTAACGTGGAGAATAAACGTAATGTGTAGGTTACGCTAGCAAAAATGAGTTTTGAGAGACAAAATGAGGGTAGTAGTAACATGATAAAGGTTCTTGTGAGATAGAATTTACAAGGGTAGATCATTTTTTAAAGAGGGTCAAATTGGGCTATAAGATTCATTTTTGTCAATATGCCTCATATATTTTGTTATATAAAGATGAATGGTCTTAGATATTTGCAATAGATTTTGTGGCTTTCTAGTAATGTTTAATGGCATTCTCGCTCCACTCTAACTTGAATACTAGAATTAGAAAAAATTGGTGCATATGTGAAAATGACAATTAGCCACAAGAAAATTGTGGAAACATTCAAAAGACAATCTATAGGTTGCCTTAAACCATAAAAAAATTCTTGAAATGTGGTAAAATCCCTAATATGTGTAACTAAAATTAGTTGCAATCTAATATAATGTACTTTTAACATTTAGTTTAATTAGATTCTTATGGATTGATTATTGCATTCTATTATTGAATGAAAAAGTAGATTGATCTATTAAAGAGAAATCCTTAGAATCAATCACAAATTAGATTGGAGTGGACAATAAAAACAATAATGATCTACCAAGGAGTACTCTGCATAAGGTGGCATAGATTAAGCATCAAAATAAATGTAAGATTGTGGCAAATTGATCTACCTGGAAGTATGCATTGCGATAGTTGAAGATATAAAGAAGAGAGTTGTAGTTTGTAGAATAAATTAAATAAATAAAGATTAATTAATTAATTGATTATTATTTTTATTTTTTTAAATCAATGAGATTTTATGCTTTCATATCAACAGTAGACCATACAACAAGATAATAGATTTTGTAAAGATGGAAAATGAACAAACAATGCTTTATTTTACCTTTATATATATAATAAAAACTTAAACATAAAAATTGATCGAATCAAAATACATCATTGAGTTTATTTAATGTAAAGCACTAAACTAGCTATCAACAACTATGTTACTTCTATCTAATAATACAAATTACTAAATAAAATACAAAACGACTCCACTATTTATTGACTCAACCATGTTTTCTTCCAACACCAACCCTTAGGACATACCATTAAGTTCCTAAAACAAATGCATGTAGCTAAGGATGGTTGGGATAAAAATTCATTTTGTTTAAAATGGATCATAGCAAAAATTTGGTGGTAACATACAATAAAAAATGTACAAAACAATATGAATACATACAATTTTTTATAAGGTCAAACTCTTTTATTCCACTCTAGAAAACGTATGTGATTAATGGCTTATAGAGTGTAGAAACATATTGACAAATAAACTATTTAGTAATAATAATAATAATAAGAATCTAATTTAAGGTCATGTTGTCGCTGCTGCAACACCCTCCAACATTTTGGCCTACATCCAAATTTCAAAGCCTACATTGACCTTGCATGTTGTCACTTCTAGTATTAAGAGTTGTTCCATGTGTTTTCTCTAAGTTTTCTAGTCCCTTTTGGAAGAAAACCAAAGTGTGGTATTTTAGTATGAGAAGTGTCGCATATTGTATAAGTGGAGTTATGGTTTGTTTTGAGGGACAAATTTTGTGTTAATGAGTCCTATTTATCATCTAGACATTTATTAAATTAATTTCCAAATTTTTATGCACTTCCACACAAGTGTCATCAATGTGGTCATAAATTTTATCTTTAGTGTCGCTTTTGTGGAAATTTATCACGTTGAGGGGATTATGTTATTAATGTGCTTTGAGTAACTAATGTTGTGTTATAAATTTATCTAAGTGTGTGATCATGCTTAAGTTTCTTCCTTGTTCACTTTGACTTCACTGATCCTGCACTTAGCCAAATATAGGAAAGTTCCTTCTTGAGTAAATTGACCTCAGTCAACCTTCTGTTGATAGTGCTGGAAATCCGTCAAGGGGTCTCCTTGATGTGAAGTCCCAATTATACCTCACACCATTTGGAATATGATCCCCATTTGGAGTATGGCTTGGTTTCCATGTATTCTTACATATTTTCCTTGGCTCTAACTATCAGCAAGAGAGAGGAGTGCAAATGTGCCTTTTAAACTAAAGGGGGTTTTCCTGTGAGTGTTCAATAAAGGGGGTTTTCCTGTGAGTGTTCAATAGTGGAAGAGAAGTGAGCCTCTAAGAGAGAGGTAATAGTACCACCCTATTAGAGACACACATAAACAAAAATAATATGTTCAACATCCAACGAAATAGTACACAAAGATGGGACGACCATTGTAACCAACACAATAAGAAAGATTTGTCTAATATCCATCGGAATAGTCCATGAAAATGTGACAACAATAAGAACCAGTACAACACATTCTCAATATAATAAGTATCAAACTAACCGAAATATTTCAACTACTTTAGCACAAAGGAAAGCAAACATGAATTACAAAAATTCATAGAACATTCTTACAAATATTCATAATCCATGCATGAAGAACGTGTTGGCCATAAGGCTTCTAATATTAAGTAAAAGTTCCACGACACCAACAGCTCCAATAGTGGAGCATTCGAGCCACTCCTTGCTCCTCAAAAGAACTAGATGGTCTCTATAATGCCTTGCAGTTGGAGCCAAGGTGAAAATTATTTTTGTCATACAATGAGCATGCATATATAACCAACAAGGTGATGTTTCACCTTCCCTGTGACTCTTTGACTACCCTCATGACTCTTTGACTTCCTATGAATTTTCAACTTTACATAACTCTTCATATTATGAATGTACTTTGGAATTCCACTTTACACTACATTTTGAATATATAATTACATGATCCACAATAATTATGTGGCATATGATGGCTCATGACCAAACATGACATGAAATTGATGACATGGGTTGCATGATGATGTGGCAGTGCCAAGTTGTCCTTTTGCTACTTCTTTCTTTCTGTCTTTAATAAGAGATGTATCCAATGCTTCATATTCATGGGAGATATGATTTGTTCTTCATATCTACCCTCCAAAGTGTTTTGAGTCAGATGGAGTCTTCATGTGGTTTTGATCTTTGGTCTCCTGTTGTAATCTAGTGTTCCTTCATCTTCTCGTCTCATGATCATCTTATATTTTTAGATCCATATGTGTTTTCTAGCATGTCCTCCTTCTCCATCTCTTTCTTCATCATCTTTCCATAGCATTATAGAATTCCTACATCTGCAATCCACTCATGACAAGACAACATCAGTCTGATAAACCCCTATCTAAGATGTTGCATGATGTTCCACTAATTGAGCGGGAACTAGGTGGTAGGTTGAGGGAGAGGCTCAGTGATTGCACAATTATGCAACTCAAGTAGTCAAGGGTTAGGCTCAAGCCTTGAGATTGAGTAATGTATTGTTTAGGCTTGGACTGAGAAAAAAGATTGTGCAGGTGGGGAGCTTAGGGAGCCAAGCTAAGGGCTTGAACATTTATTTTTTGCCATTACACAGTTATGGAAGACAAATGAGACTAGGTTATTGTGCAATTGCACAATTCAAGAGCTCAAGGTTGAGGATTGCCCCTTGAGACTACATAATGCGCAATTTAGGCTAAACTGTGCAGGTAAATTGTGCAATTTTGAGGGTCGGTGAGTCAAACTGTAGGATTTTGCACTATTTCAGTCAACTGCATAGTTTTGGGAGGCAGAGCAGACCTTTTGTTTCAAATTTGAGTAATTTAAGACCTCAGGGTTCGGACTTGAGCTCGGAGACTACGCAATGCATAGTTGGGGCCAAGTTGGAGGGTTGGATTACGCAATTATAGGGGCCAAAGTTTGGGCTTGAGCGTTGAAACTATACAATTCACAGTCCTAGGAGTTAGGAACTGCACATTGCATAGTGTTAAGGGATAGGGTTGCAGCTTGAGGGTTGTTACTTTACAATGCATAGTTGAGGAAGGTCAGATGAGGCTAGGTTTCAGGGAAGCTTCCAAAAAATGGCTGAGTGTGGGATCAATGAGACTAATGTGAACAAGGATATGACTCGACTATGATCACATACTTAGAACACTTGACAACATTACAACATAGATCATCTAGAACAAGTTAACATAATATTTACCTGAATTATACAACTTTGTGATGACTTTACAAGAAGTGCGACACTAAGGATACACTTTGTGATGATTGTGACGACACTTGTGCGACAGTGCTTGAAATTTTGGAAATGAGTGTGATGGGTGTTTAAATGGTAAGATCAACTCATTTTCACTAAGATAAACCCTTGAAACCACCAAATTAGCTTATACACATTGTGTGACAATTAACATGTGTAAATATGACATTTACTATATGAAGAGAAAAGGGAGAGCAACAGTTGCGATATGCAAACAATATTGAAAGAGACATATGCCATAATGAATATAACATGAAAATGACACTAATTAAAGTGAAATAAAGAAAGAGAAATAGTCAAAATCATGAAAACGACACTCACAAAAATGAAGGTGTGCAAACGTGATAGTTTGAAAATCTCACCAAAATAGAAGTACAAACACAACCAAAAGTGAGAGACTATCAATGACAGTGCAGACTAACTATCGACATGGGTTGAAAATTGCATAGCCATTGTCTTGATGGATTATGTGTTTTCTTGTTCAATCTTTCATGGAATAATGCATTCATGAACTCGTTGCAAATTGAGCATGCATGAGCAAGTGACTTAGATCGATCAAGAAGTGACCACTGAACGACCAATCATAAGATCCATAGTAGGCTCCAAAATCCAAGTATAGGAAAATTTTTGGAGAATGTTTTTCGCAACGAAAACACTTGGAGGCACACAAGTAGAACTACAGCTCTTTGCCTTTGTTAATTCTTTTGTGCATGGTCTATTTCTTCAGGGAATATTGATTCGTCATTCATATTACCATGGCTTCCCCACTTACATAGTGCATAAGCATAACCTCCTTCATTCCTTTACTTGGTTAAACACAAACATAAGATCAACGATCACACAATGTTTTTAATCACAATAGGGTAATGAAGTTCACGAGATTTAGATTTTCAGAGTATATTTTTTCATCTCTGGTGTTGCTTTGATGCTAGCAGGCCTAAACAATACCCTTCCGGAGTCAGTTCAAAAACATAAACATTGCTCTGCTACTAATAAGCCTCGACAATACCCTAGCGAAGTTTCTTAGTTCACCTCTCTGTGCAGGAAGCCTTTCTCTTCTTTCACCTTTATTTATTTCTTTTATATAGGATTGTGCGTCAACACTTAATTTATTTCATGGACGGAAGAGGGATCCCGATTTATTGAGAGCAGGATAGGTTGTCCCTTCATAGAATCATATATAAGACTATTGATATTGTTTTTCTCATTTATATTTTCCCCTTGTCCTTATCTACTTAATTTGATTAACCTAAAAACACTTAAACATAAAAAACCAAGTGTAGGTATGAGGTTTCCATAATAGACATGTAGATCATGGTTCTACATAAGGCTTTCTTAATGCAAGGATCATATGTTCCGTCGAAACATCATCGACCAAAAGATGTAACCAAGACAAGGAAGAAGGAGGGAGAGTTAGCCAAATGTTGCAGTGTCACCAAGTCCTTTTCTATTTTTCCACTTTCCCTTTTGAGACAACAAAGAATCTTCATGCAAGGCCATACAAAACAAAGAAAAGACAGCACAAAACAAGGAAGCAAACAAAAAGGAAGAACAGAAGGAGGCTAACCTAAAAGGTGATGCAAAACCAAAATGAGAAAACACAAGACAGACTGCATAAAATGAATGCAAGATGGATTTCTAGGTAGACTAATATGAAACTAAACCTACTCCTAACTTAATCATCTAGAAGTTTGGGGTCATGTACAATGAAATTTCCAATGAAGCCATTGTAACTGCTTCCGACCTACATTCACAAAGATATAAGAAATTAAAATTGATATAAATGAATGTGCAACATAACATATAAGAATTTGAGTAAATTGCACAAGAAATTGAAGGTATTTCTTGTTAGAAAATATATGGGCCATAGACGCTACTTCTAACCAGTTTACATTCTTACCTTTTTTTATGAAAACCATCATTCAACAAACCTCAGAAGATTCTTGCAAATGTGTCATTAACTACACCGAACTCCTTATAAAGCCCGTGGAAATATCAAAACTTGTTATTTGTGATGAAGCCTTCCAAGTAATATTGCTCCAACCATTGAATGATTGGATAATAAAATTCATGACAATTCTCTTGAAAACCCAAAAATATTTGAAAAGATGAATTTTCAATTAAAGGCACGAGATTACGATGATAATATTGTGAGGAGAAATAGATCTTATCATATTTAGTAGGTATTTCAATATGGAGAGGACTTGACATAACCATCTGCGAGTGCATAAGTGCCTCAACCACTTGACAAGTATCCGGATAGTGAGATGTTAAACTATAAAAACCAAAGGATGTAAAATTACTGTAATTGCATGTGTTGATGGGAAAATAGAAAGTTGAACGACATTCATCAGAAACAAATTCACGACTAGATGGGTTGATTAAAGGTTCAGATTCCTGGTTTGGAATTACCAAAGATAAATCAATTTGAACAATTCTACAAATGCTCGACATAGTAGAATCATCTTCCTCATGTGACGAGTGTAAAAATCCATTTTCTTGTGATTCGTTACACACTGCACTAGCATCATAATCTTCGAAAGAAGTACAAAGGAATGCTAGTATAACAAACACATGAAACAATTTTGGGTACAAAAATTTGAAGAAGAATTTGATTCGTCAAATAATCTGTGCATTTACTGACACTACAAAGAATTTTAGGTGCGATGAAGAAAAATATTAGCATTAGAATATTCATAAGAAGGATCAAAAGGTGATTTTTTTCCGAAGAGTGTGACAGGTATGACTCCTTTGGCCAAAGATAATATTTAAAATAATCAAATTCATAGTTCCATCATTCTATGAGAGATACACATTCCAAACTCGAGTTTGATAAAAGAGATTTGCATGAATATGAATCATCTTTAATCCGATTAGAAATCTAATCTTGAAGGTTCGAAAGATCATTTTCACAATGCCAAATATATTTCAAGAAAGAATTCACATCGAGTGAAACCACGAAAAAATAAGACTTTTGCGAAGAAAAATAGACCCGACTTAGTTCAGGGGTATTACCAAAGTTGTGAGATCTTAATAATAATAATAATAATATAATAATAATAATAATAATATCAATTTTTAAGGTCACAGCCAAGCCAGACACCAAATTGGTGTATGAGACCCCCTTGTTTGTGGGACAAGGACCCACCTCCGCGCACGATTTGACTGCTAAGTCTACGAAGGCATACATATCTACCCCCCTTGGTTTTGAAACCTGTGACTCTTAGGAGGAAACACATGCTCTTAACCATTAGGCCCACTCAAGCTGTATCTATATATACATAGATAGATATGTAAATAAATAAACAATAAAATAAATCAAATACATAATAATATAACTAAATCCATAAATAATAATAACTAAAAATATAATAATAAATAAAATAATACTTATCAAAAAATAAATAGAATTATTATTAATTAAATTATTCCATAATAAATAATAAATAAAATAAATCCAAATAATAATAATAATAAATGTTAATTAATATAATCTATATATCTATATCTATATATATCTATATATATATATATATTATATATATATATATATATATATATATATAATATATATATATATATATATATATATATATGTGTATGGAAATAAATAAACAATAATTAAATAAATAAATCCAAATAAATAAATAATAATAGCAAATAATAAATAAAATTAATACTTATTTAATAATTAAATAAAATTATTATTAATTAAATTAATCATTTGTAAGCCGACTACAGAAGAAGACACAAAAAAAAATCTTGTTCAATAACTATTAATAATGCTTTGCAATTTCATGCTCTCTCTTCTCAAATACAAATCTCATTGCCCTAATGATGGACTCACTAAGCTAGTCCGAAATGTTGGTTTCAAAATTGTTCACGGGTTTTTCCACAAAATTAAAAAAAAATGTGATATCTTGACATAACCATCAATAGAATTTGAAGTGCCTCGACTCTCTGGTAAGTTCCAAAACTTTCAAGGATTCGAAAGTCACATTCCGAAGATTGAACCATATCATGCATCGTGTGAGGATATATGCTTTCATTGATTTGGATTAGATAACTATTAGCCGGATGGAAGCCATATCTTCATTGATTTGATCAGATTTACAACTTTGACAACCAAATCACTCAAGCCAAAAGACTCTTCTGATCAAAAATCCAGAGATGGATAAATTTCATGAGCAAGTTGATTTGAAGAGTTGTCTTCATATAAAACAAGAGATGATATCGGATAGAAAGGACACTCAATGATTTGATTATTCTCTCTTTCATCATGGAAAACCTCACTACCTTGTGTCAATTGAGAAGTGAAATCATACGATGAAGAACTTGAAGAGCATGGAGTATCTTCATCGCATGTAGATGCATCATAAATATGAGAGAAGAAGGGATAGTGGGACAAAGAGGAAGTTTTGATAAGAGCATTTTCTTCGACCGAAACAGATTCCATATCTAAATCTTTCAAATTAAAATTTTCATCAGAAACTTAAACATCAACTGGTGCCCTTGGGCATTTATCATTGCATACATCAACAAAATTATCATCATCAGAATGACGATTGCACAATACTATAGATATAAACAAACTAATTTTATTTGATTCATTACCTAGATTAATAGATTTAATATTAGCCATGAATGAGGAGACACCATCTACACATGAATGATTTTGAAAAAGAGAAGAAAGATTGAACAAATCTTCACCTTCGTTCTCCTCTACCTGGGTAATGTGACAATCTTGAACCCAATTGCATTTTGGACCAACAACTTGAAAATTAGGAGAGTGCATAAAACTAGTAGATGGACCAGATTGATTAAGCATATCATGGTACAAGGAGTCATGACATATAGATGATAGTTGATAGAAATCCAAATCAGATTCAATACTAGAGTTATGAGTGTTAATACCATATTAAAGAATAGAAAAATTGGTTTTCAAAATAGGCTTCATGAGCCATTCTGGGATTTCCTCTATTGCATTCGAATCACGAAAAGTGGAAGGATGGTGAGAAGATGGATTAGGGATTTGATGTGCAGATTTCCCAAATTTACGATCATCGCGAGGAGGCACCTGCATCGTAACTCAAAAAGGAGGAGGACAAGGAAAAAAATGAATAACAGGTTCCTACTGTAAAAATAGGGGTGTCTCTTGGTTTACAAGAGTTGGGGATGAAGAAACATCACATGGTATGGATTCACCATACAAAGAGATAAGAACCAAGCACTCAAACTCTTGTTTCAAGAACTCCCAATCCATATCTTCTTCAAGAAATTCATAAAAAACGTGAAGGAATCGATTAGAAAAACCCTCAACTGATTCATTAGGCTTCATTATTAAGTGATCGATTATTTTACAAACATCTCGGCAATCATACCTATCAAAGGCTAAATGAATTTCCCCAAGGAAATGATGAAAATAATGGATGGAAGTAGGTGGAAATGTATGGCACCATCTAGTAACACAAACTTCAAGGGTGAGGAAGAAAATCACATAAGTAAACTCTTCATCATTGATTTTATAAGATTCACAAAATTTGGGAAAATAAAAAATGTGCTCGGTTATAGATGTTCCATCCTCACCATCAAACTTTAACTAAGACAAGTGATAGAGAGGCTCATCAGGGATTGAAAATTAACAAATGGATAAATTGTAGAAATACCCCGGGAGTAATATTTGAGGATGAGCCATTTTAGATAAAAGGTTAAAACCATACTCTATAGGCACAACTTATCATCTAGCCCTCCTTCTAGCGCCATTATTGGCAGTGGTAGAAATTCGTCAACAAAGGGGTCTCCCCGATTTGGAGTCCCAATTAGAACTCAAACAGTTTGGAATACGAGCCCCATATAGAGTATGACTCGGATGCATGTATTCTTACATATTTTCCCTGGTTGTAACTATCAACCAGAGAGAGGAGTTCAAATGTGCCTTCAAACAGCAAGGGGGGTTCTTAGTGAGTGTTTAGTCTTATATGTGTCAAATTTCTTCTATTGCAGATGGGGAAGAGAAGTGAGCCTCTAAGAGAGAGGTAATAGTGCCACCCTTGTAGAGATACACATTGTTGGGCCTCTATTTTGCCTTGCTTTATATCACCTTTTACTCGAAATCACTCATGATTTTGTCTAGCTTGACTAGTCATTGTCATAGTTTTGTGCATTCTCAGAGATAATAAGTAAGTATTTACTATTCCTTTGCTTTAATGAGATTTAAATATTAAAGGCATATTTAATAATAGATTGTGTGTTTATAGGTTTACAAAGTTGGTTATATGCCTATTCTGATAGAGGAAAAGTTCCTACACCACACATTCTTGCACTAGTACCAGAAGGATTCCTGCAGAACACATTCTTGCACTAGCATTACAAATTAATAAGTCTACTCAAAATCCGCATAATTTCTAAATGGCCAAGTTTGACCTTGGTTTTTATGCAAATGGAAGTGAATTATGGAAATCCGAGCAAATGCGTTTTTCACAAATATAACCAATTACGAATAACCGAAACCATTTCCTGAGATTCAAACTATTCCAAAAGTTACAAACAGGTCTTTGAAGCACTTTTCTAAAAAAACTGTTTTTTCCAGAATTCTAGAAAACACAGTGAACAAGTTTCCAGATTGTCAACTTCCACCTGAGTTTTTATGTAGATGAAGGTAAATAAAGAAATTCCATGACATGGATTTTTTCCCTAGTACGGGAAATTGAGTAAGACGCGGACCATTTTCCTACATACGTAATGGTTGAGGAGATACGAAGGGTGCTCTGGAGGCAGTTTGTTAAAATTACCAAATTTTCCAGAATTCTAGAAAAATCCGAGACTTGGAAAATTCATACTAAATCTTCATCCTTTTAATAGGGGAATGGTTGTACTGTTATACTATGTAATTATAATTGGTTAGGATTCAATCCCCATATTCCTTGCAAAGGAACAACTTCTTTTAATCATTATGAAAGATTATAAAAGGAGGAATGATGCATGTAGAAAGGAGGACAGTGGAGGAGCAACGCTATGACAGTGTTGTTGTAACTTTGTTTTGTTGGTATCATCCAAATCTGGGCTGGACTTTGTAATTCATCATGTATTTGCCTTTATTATTTAATAAGAAAGGGAGCTCCACCTTATGTTCATAAATCATGTTTTCCTTATGTTTGACAGTTGATGAATTGATATAGTGCTGAGAAGCGTTTCTATTTGAAAGGGAAACGTGCTAGTTGGCTAGGGCCCAGCCAACCCAACATGTTCTCCCTATTTTTTGTTGTTTTTGAACTGCCAAGTGTGATTTAATTTAGAGCATTTGAATTCCTATTTGAGTGAAAGAAGATCTGCTGCATGAAGTAGTTAAATTTCCTTTTCTGCACATTTGGTTTGGCTTTCCCTGCCTAGTTCAAGTGGGAGAAATTACCTGCACCAGTGCATGTTGGTTTGTTATTCACTTTCTTCACGTTTGGTTTGGTTTTCCCCACCTGGTTCGAGCAGGAGAAATTACCTGCACTAGTGCACGTTGGTGAGCTATTCACTTTCTGCACGTTTGGTTTGGTTTTCCCCACCTGGTTTGAGTAGGAGAAATTACCTGCACCAGTGCACGTTGCTGTGTTATTCACTTTCTACACATTTTGTTTAGTTTTCCCCACCTGGTCCGAGTAGAAGAACTATTCCCGCACCAGTGCTAGATAGTGTGATGCAACAAACCTTTTTAGTTTACTTCTAACAGTGTTCTTGCTTTCACAAACATTTCATAACAGGAAAAATTAAAAGGATTGTTTCTCTATTTTTGCACTTTGATAAACTCATAAAAATTCATCTTTTTGGTATGTAATTTGGCTTCATAACACTTGCAGTAATTAAGCATTGATTTCAAGAATTAAAAGTTAAAGTGTAAGAAGCTCTGATCGGGTACAAGAACCAGTTTCTTGTTACTAGATCTGAGTGCTCTAGACTTGAAAAAGTTCAAGCTCTTGGAGGAAGAAAAGAACTTTTAGTACAGACATCATTTTACACCTTCTGCATAAATCATTGTTCCTGCACTAGTGCAAGAAGACTGCACTAGTGCAAGATCAATTCTTACGAGAAGGACATCTTTACATAAGCAGGTTTGAAGGGCCCATCTGTTGAACTCTGCTAAGGTGTCTTTGCTAAAGAAAACACACTCAGTATTTAATCAATAGTCAGCTAGAGTGATTTCTCCTTTATTTCTAAATCTCTTTTGCAAATGCATTCTTTCTTGTTCCAACACTAGATTACTTTGATGATTCAATTAGCTTTTACTCTTTTGATTCTACAAGTTTTTCTTTAAAGTAGGAATTTCTATCAGGAAAATTCATACCATCTTTAGCATTGCCTGTGCTTCATCTCTAAGTTTATGAATCCCTCGGGTTGACAATTAAGTGTTGAAGGGTTTTGCTTAAGTGCAATTCCTACACCCAACATTTTGGCACCATTGTTGGGGAGGCAATTTGATTTGGTAAGAATTTTCTATTGATGCAATAGGAGTAAGTCTGCCTCTTTATCTTTTTGTATTTTTTATGCAAGTGTGGTGAGCTTTATTTCAGCCAATAACTTTTAAAATCAATTATATTTAGATCCAAATCTTTAACGTTATATCATTTTTGGGGTGTTGTAAAAACCCCCATTGCTAATATGTGTGTGGAGATAGGAACTATCAATCAACCAAATGGACTTGAAGATTATAACAAGTATGAAAGTTTTCTCTCAAGTGATCAGGAGCTCAGGACCAAGTGTCGTAAAATGGTCAAAAATGAAAGTGCTCAAAACTAGTTTGAACCTGAACAAATGGATAGAGCTCGTCTTCCTGATTCCAACGTTGTGAACTGTTTGGAAAATGGCCGCCGTATGAGAAAGTTATGCCAAAAAGAAGAATTGTCCAATAACATTGACATTTTGAATTTTTTCAAAAAAAAAAAAAAAGAATATTCCATAGAATATTCTTTGGAATATTCTGTGTTGAACAACGAACGGCAGGCTACCACGTGGCAGGCCCGGAGGCAGCCACGTGGCCTGGATGATGTCAGCATAGGTATGCTGGGCGCATACTAAAATTTGTTTAGTGGCAAAGAGATTTGAACTTGTGACCTCATTCATATTAACTCAACTTCTTACCACTATGCTGCAAAGACAGATCTTGTAAGGGATAGTGGAGAAACCTTTGATAAAGTTTAAACTGGATTTTGGCGGGCCCGAAGCGGGCCAACCCCCATACACGTGACCAACATGCCCAAAATTGTGGGTTTAAACCCTTAGCCATCAGCACGAACTCCAATGCAAACCACCAACCCGAGATTTCCAGTCACATGCAGGATTTATTGGCAGTTAACTGATAGTCAAGTTGACGTATTTTTGGCAGAACGCTCCAAAAATGGCGGAATTGCCTATTTGTCGGGGTTGCCTGGCAGTTAGCCAGTTTTATCTAGAGTTTTTCTAGGGCACACTGAAGAAACTTTAATGAGCCATAACTTTGTCTAGGAAAGTTCTTTTTGGACGAATTTTTTTATTTTTTATTTTGGGTCTCTTCGACCTTCTGAGGCCATTGGCACAAGTTTCATAGCCATCTAAGGTCGTTTTTAGGTGATTTTGCTTCGTGGAAGTTCCAAGAGCCACTAGGGCCAAATCAGTTTAGGAGCTGCATTGGGATGTGTGCAGCCAGTGAATGTGGAACGAAGATCATTCCTGAAGGTTCTTAGTATTCTGAATCCATTTCTACAGCTCGTTTTTCCTTTTGAGGCATTCTTCTCACTATTTAGCTTCAGGGAAGCTTTCAGGGCCACTAGGGCCATTTCAGTGCTTGCGCTGTTTGGGGGCTATGTTCATCCATTTTTGGTGATTCAAAAGCCTATGTCTGCTATTTTCGACCTTCTGAGTCTAACGGTAGAGGTTTTAGAACCAATTGAGGTCATCTTCACCTCGAAATGCTCCATGCAAGTTTAAAGGGCTACTAGGGCCAATTGGGGAAAGTATTGTATAAGGTACAATTTCACTGTTTAGTGCTTAGGAAAGAGCATGTTTGGCTAATTCCTATCTTCTGATTCTGTATTTATAGTCAAATCTGTCTTTTGAGACACTCATTTTCTTATATTAGCCTTTGTGGCATTTTTAATACAAGAGGAAACGCCTAGTTTGAGAGGCTTGGTCCAACAGATGTAGCCCAGGAGGGGTGAACGACTTCATCATTTTGATGTCTTTATTTGTTGAAGATGGTATGATAAACCAAACTGATATAAAGTGTTAAACAGCAAATATACATAACTTTCATACACACATAATCACCTATATAGTTGCAGAAAATTATTTGTTTTATTCCGAAAGACATCAAACTTCAAGTATGTGCATGTCAATGACTTCTAAGTGTTTACTTCGTTATTTATTTAGGCAGAGCCTGTATAGGGCTAGGTAGTCTTTGGAACCCATCCTCTCTTTAGAGGTGACATGTCAGGTGAATTTCCCTACAGTCTATCTCTGTATAAGAAATAAGAAGTTTTCACATTTTCATAGATCACTTGGAGTGTATACCTTGCACCCTTAAACAAGTACAGTCCATTTTCAGCTCAATAATGGTATCAGAGCACTAGGTCTGCTTGACTAACATCACTAGCTTGATTGTGTAGCTTGAAAGGTGTCTTAAGAAGTGTTGAAGATTCACTGCTTTACTATTTTGCAAACTGCTTGTTGCTTGAGTTTGCAGAAGATTGTGGCTAGCCACTAAATAGCTAAGTCTTAGAGAAGACAACAAGGAACAATAGATATTTTCCTTACCTCAAGGACCTCAAGACAATCCGTGAAGCACAAGAAGTTTGATGCAAAATAGGTTGTTTGAATAAGAGTTTGACTCTGCAATCATTTGATTCAGGAATTTGTTAATAGATTCTGAATTTTGCTGAAGCTCTTTTGTTCATTTTTATAATGACAACTTCCATAAGTGAGTTCTTAAAATCATCCTCCTTCACAAGATTCTTTGATGAAGGATTGAAGCAATAATTTTTCATCATGATGAATATGGTGAGAGAAATGTATGAGGATGAAACGTAGAGCTCTAGACTTTAAGAGCAATTGAATTCCATGAGGGACGAGAAGTAGTTGTTTTCTAACCAATTGCAGGAAATGGAAGGCCAAATTCATATTACAAGCATGAATGTGGAAAGGATGCATGAGTTGGAGACACAACTCCTTGTTGCCAAAGAAACCTTAGCCAAGTATCAAATTGAAGAAGAGGAAGAAAGTGGTGAAAGATCTGAAACCATTGAAGGGATTGATAGTGTTCCAAAGGGAGCTTCTTCTTCTTTCGATTCACCTCCTTGTGAAGGTAATGAAGGTGAAAGAGAAAGGTATAAATCTGATTTCCATCACACTTCTGTTGATCATGTAAAGCATGGAAAATTTCCTCACAAGCATTGGAAAAGAATTGCATGTTCTTTTTGTGGTTTGGTTAACCATAGTTTTTCTAGATGTTGGAAAAGAATGGAAACATACAGGAAAATTTTGAAGGAAAGGAGGCAAGAAGCCAAAGTTCCATTGAACAATGCAAATCATGATGTCAAGAAGATGAACATGTGTTGCACTTATTGCCATAAGCATGGACATACTGCTAAAAGGTGTTGGACTCTGAATCCAACAATGCTTCCACGAAAGTTGAACAAATTGGAGAAAGAGTATGGCAAGAATGGGAAGGAAGTTTCCATCATTGATATGTGTCAGGATGATACACATGTTGATATCAATGTGCAGTTAAAGGAAGCACCTTTGAAATGGATTGGTAAGAAATGGTTAGAATTCTTATCCAATTAAAGTTGCATATCTTTTGATTGAATGCATTTCTTTTAAGGGAATGCAAGTTGCAGGATGGTAAAAGATGAGTATGATACTTACTAGTTTTACAGCAATGTTTTTCATTTCAGCTCTTGTCACCCATATGTGTTTTTATTGGGTTGATGTACGTGTTGGTATTTGCAAAAGAAGAGTTGAAGTTACACCTGTACATAGATGTTGTAGGTGTATTTGTCAAACTGTATATAGTTCATTGTACATGATACATGCATAGGTATTTGTAAATGTATCTTTTTGTTGGTCGACTAATGTCACTTGTGAGCACACTTTTACATTGTCGATTGTGTCACATGTTTCATCAACTTGTGTCGATTGTGCCACTTATGTTGTCGACTTGTGTCGATTGTGGTGCACATGTTTTGTCGACTTGTGTCGGTTGTGTACACATTTGCTATGTTGATGGTTGAGTCCATTGTTCAGCATATTTCAAGACAACTTGTTACTGATGATTCTCTTGTTGCACAAGGTACCTTTGGTGTCATTTGGTACAGGGAAGGAAATTGGTGCAAAGCAGCTGGAAAAGCATGCATGCAAAGAGGGCTCAAATTTCAACATGGGTCTCTACTTCTTTTGAGAAGTTTTTGCAGCAAGTATCCCAAGAGTTTGGGATGAGCATTTGCAATTCATTCAACATGCTACAGCCGGTAAAAGCCTTCTCATTTGGGAGGCAGCTCTTCTTCTGGAGTGGAGGTGCCATGGATGGGCATCATGACAGTTGGCAAGCCCACATGTTTAGAGGAAGATTTCAGCTCATATATCAGCAAGTATCATTGCTAGTTTTTGCAAATTTTCAGTTTGTCTTTCAAACAAGCTTGGTCGGGATTCAACAAGTACTTGGCTTATGCAGCAAAAAGTCGCCATGACGACAATTGGCAAGGCAAGGCATTTTGGCATCAGTATGCTCTTTTGGCTTAACGGAAGAGGATGTTTCTATTCCTCAAATGTTGTACAGTTCAGTTCATAGATTTAGTAAGCTTTTGGGGACCAAAAGCCCTCTCATTTGGGAGGTGTGATTAGGAGCTCAGGACCAAGTGTCGTAAAATGGTCAAAACTAAAAGTGCTCAAAACTAGTTTGAACCTGAATGAATGGATAGATCTCATCTTCCTTATTCTGGTGCCATGAACGGTTCGGAAAACGGCCACCGTATGAGAAAGTTATGCCAAAAAGAAGAATTGCCCAATAACATTGAAATTTTGAATTTTTTCAAAAAAAAAATTAAAATAGAATATTCCATGTTGAGCAACGAATGGCAGGCTGCCACATGGCAGGCCCGGAGGCAGCCACATGGCCTGAAAGATGTCAGCAAAGGTATGTTGGGCGCATACTAAAATTTGTTTGGTGGCGGAGAGGTTTGAACATGTGACCTCATTCATATCAGCCCAACTTCTTACCACTACGCTGCGAAGGCAGATCTTGTAACGGATGGTGGAGAAACCTTTGATAAAGTTTAAACTAGATTTTGGCGGGCCCGAAGGGGGCCAACCCCCATACACGTGACCAACATGCCCAAAATGGTGGGCCTAAACTCTTAACCGTCGGCACGAACTCCAATGCAAACCACTAGTCCGAGATTTCCGGTCACATGCAGGATTTATTAGCAGTTAAATGACAGTCAAGTTGGTGGATTTTTGGCGGAACGCTCCAAAAATGGTGGAATTGCCTATTTTTCGGGGTTATCTGGCAATTAGCCAATTTTATCTAGAGTTTTTCTAGGGCACACTAGAGAAACTTTAATGAGCCATAACTTTGGCTAGGAAAGTCCTTTTTGGATGAATTTGTTTTTTATTTTGGGTCTCTTCAACCTTCTGAGGGCATTGGCATAGATTTCACAGCTATCTGAGGTCGCTTGCAGGTGATTTTGCTTCGTGGAAGTTCTAGGAGCCACTAGGGCCAAATCAGTTTAGGAGCTGCATTGGGATGTGTGCAACTAGTGAATGTGCAATGAAGGTCATTCTTGAAGGCTTTCAGTATTCTGAATCCATTTCTACAACTTATTTTTCATTTTGAGGCATTCTTCTCACTGTTTAGCTTCAGGGAAGCTTTTAGGGCCACTAGGGCCATTTCAGTGCTTGAGCTGTTTGGGGACTATGTTCATCCATTTTTGGTGATTCAAAAGCCTATGTCTACTATTTTCGACCTTCTGAGTCTAATGGCAGAGGGTTTAGAACCAATTGAGGTCATATTCACCTTGAAATTCTCCATGCAAGTTTAAAGGGCCACTAGGGCCAATTAGGGAAAGTACTGTATAAGGTACAATTTCACTGTTTAGTCTTAGGAAAGAGCATGTTTAGCTAATTCCTATCTTCTGATTCTATATTTACAGTCAGATATGCCTTTCGAGACACTCATTTTCTTGTATTAGCCTTTGTAGCATTTTTAATACAAGAGGACAAGCCTAGTTTGAGAGGCTTGGTCTAGCAGATGTAGCCCGGGAGGGGTGAACTACTTCATCATTTTGATGTCTTTATTTGCTAAAGATGGTATGCTAAAAAAAACTGATATAAAGTGTTAAACATCAAATATACATAACTTTCATAAACACATAATCACCTATACAGCTGCAGAAAATTATTTCTTTTATTCCGCAAGACATCAAACTTCAAGTATGTGTATGTCAATGACTTCTAAGTGTTTAATTCGTTATTTCTTTAGGCAGAGCTTATAGAGGGCCAGGTAGCCTCTGGAACTCATCTCTCTTTAGAGGTGACATGTCCAGTGAATGCCCCTACATTCTATCTCTGTATAAGAAATAAGAAGTTTTCACATTTTCAGAGGTCACTTGGAGTGTATAGCTCACATTTAAAATTATGGGAAATGGATACCTTGCACCCTTAAACAAGTACATTCCATTTTCAGATCATCAAGCCCTAGCAGCTGCTGGGATCTTGGTCTCTACCTCTCAGGAAGAAAAATTCTTGACAATAGTCAAGGACTTGTCCATTTCTCCACCATCTCAAGAGGATTTAGAAGTCTCTTTTGAGGAGATGAATGAATCATGCACTATAATCAATGAAGGATATTCATTGGAACCTGAGAACGAAAATTCCTTGACATGTCTATCAGCAGGTCCAGAATGTGATCAAGAGACTAACTGCCCTACGGAGAACAACTAACATGACATAGAAGAAGAGGATGAGCAGCATGGGCCAAATCAAGAAATGGACCAAGAACACCATGATCATATCAAACATTAGTTCTGAACAATGAGTCAAGTGAGGGAGTATTCTTCTCTTTTAAAACTCTTGTTGTCATATCAGGTACATTGGTTGGTTCTTCATGCTCATGTACACTTTTAAATTTGTATGATAAATTTGAGAATGAATATATATTTTCACCTGATCTGCACATGGCTTCATTGGAAGTACTCCTAGACATAAAAGGAAGTCTTCTGCCTCTTAGGTAAAGTAGGGTAGGTGAATAAAGTTGTTAAGATGTTATTAGGGTTTTTTATTTTTAAAGTGTAGTCACTAAAACTACTTTTGATCCGCATTGGTTGTTAACACACACATCTGTGACACATCTTGTTGAGTATGATTCACTCTAATAACTCATGAGTTTTCAAAGTAACCATGACTAATCACTCTGAGAAGTTGTCATCTGATATATATGATTTTAGTTTCCCTTAGAAGGTACTATTGGAAACCCTTTATGGAGGACCACTCTTGTTAAGTTCATAATAAGCTATTCATGAGAACACTAGCATTCTTAATTCAAGGAGTCTTTTAGTCATTATCAGGTATATCTTTAATAAGTCTTTGGGGCAGAGGAACTAGTCAGTAAGGATTATTCATTAAAAAAATTTCACGTCGTCCCGTACTCTTAAGGAGTAGATCTGTCTCCCCACTTATTAAGTAACCTTTTAGGTTAATTATAATCAGAGTATACAAAATATTTAGGGGAGGATATGAGGTCCTGTGATGAGCCGACCTACCACGATCATGAGACCTAGCATGCATGACATTATTGCTTCTAGTCACCAAGCTAGAGTAATGGCTTTCAACCAAAAAGTTGGAAGACAAGAGGTCTCATCATGAGCCAATCTGTTCATCCATGTTACTTCTTGTGAGTGGCACTACCATTAGTTGGTTACCAAGCCAAGACAATGGCCTTCATCTAAAATTAAAATAAGATAAATCTGAATCCATGCCTAGTAACTGGGACACAGACATTTCGATGGGTAAAAAGACACCCCTGTTGAGGTTATGGACACCTGTAGGCAACATGGCTATGTCTCTGGTATTAAAGTTAATTGCATACTATGATTTGCTTGGCTATCTTTCTATTCCCCTAAACTTATCCTTCTTTTCTTGGATAATGGTTTTAAAGACAATTTGAACATGATGCTCTGAGTTATATCTTTTAAAAATCAAGAATATTTAAGGATGTGGTACCCTTAGTAAAGGTTATTCTTTGTGCTATATCAAGAGGAAATTTAGTTTGAATCTGGATGAAAACGAAATTTAGAGTGTTCAGTAAAGAGGTTGCTAATTAGTATCATAACTCATTTTGACTTTCATGGTATTTAGAGTGATGAATTACTCAATGATGACTGCTCACAAGATGCTGGTTGGCAACAATGTGCATTGATGGTGGTTACCTCTAAATATGTGTTGCGTAATCTAGGTACAAGATTGCTATAGTAGGTGCATGAACTTGTGGTAGTTATTTTAAGATTGCACCTTTTCAACAAAATTTTATTTTCATTATAAGACTTTGGGCATAAACAAAACAAGGAATTCATTTGGGACAAGGCAACAAGTATGTACCATACTCTTTTGTCTATAATTTCTACTTTTTGTACCTAATCTCTTTGCATTCTTACAATTGATATTTTCATTAGAACTGTAACATGGTTAGCAGGCAGACCTTCTAGAAAATTTTATGCCTTTCTTCATATCCCATTTTCGTAATTCCCCATCAGTTTTCTTCTTCAAAATGATTACCTTCCCATCCGTTTCGTAAATCCCACTTTACCCCTTGAATTTTTTCCTATCCCACTTCTGTTTACGCCCTCTTGATGATACTGTTCCTGGAATCCCTGTAATAAACTTCCTTCCCATTCTGAATTTTTCCCTTTTCCCACTTCTTTGTTCCCCCATGAACTTATTGCAGGATCTACTAGAGAAAGAGCAAAAGGATATGCTCAGAAGCATCAAAGAAATGGTGAAGCAAACCTTCCATATGATTGAGGAAGTCATGTTAAACTCCAGCCCACGTTTTACAAAAATTCCCTATTTTTTAAGCAGATTTTATGCTTGCACCAGTGAAATCACGTTGTAATATACAATAGTGCAAGCAGAAAAGTGCCAGTAAAGTAGCGCAGTTTAGGCGGTGTAAGCAGATCAGTGCAAACACGCACCATCCTTGAAATTTTATTATAGTTCTTGTGATAGATTTTCTTGAAATTAGTATAAATAATCAAAGAGTCTAGCAAACACTCTATTCTTGGAAACAAGCTTTATCTAGAGTAGTAAATGTGATCACAGAGAATTGCAGGAAACATCATTACGAATGCCCATAAATATTTTTAATCTTGCTTTTTGAAAGGGGGCAACAACGTGACAATTGATTTCCTTGCATGAGGACATGCAAGAAGGTCAGCATGGTGGGCTATTGGGCATCTGTTTTGCCTTGATATATCACCTTTTACTCGAAATCACTCATGCTTTTGTCTAGCTTGACTAGTCATTGTCATAGTTTTGTTCATTCTTGGAGATAATAAGTATTTGCTATTCCTTTGCTTTAATGAGATTTAAATATTAAAGGCATATTTCATAATAGATTGTGTGTTTGCAGCTTTACAAAGTTGGTTATATGCCTATTTTGATAGAGGCGAAGTTCTTGCACCACACATTCTTGCACTAGTACTAGAAGGATTCCTGCAGAACACATTCCTGCACCAGCATTGCAAATTAATAAGTCTACTCAAAATCCGCATAATTTCTAAATGGCCAAGTTTGACCTTGGTTTTTATGCAAATGGAAGTGAATTATGGAAATCTGAGAAAATGGATTTTTCAAAAATATAACCAATTACGCATAATTGAAACCGATTCTTGAGATTCAAAGTATTCCAAAAGTTACGAACAGGTCTTTGAAGCACCTTTATAAAAAAACTGTTTTTTCCAGAATTCTAGAAAACACAATCAACAAGTTTCCAGACTGTCAACTTCCACCTCAGTTTTTATGCAGATGAAGGTAAATAAAAAAATTCCACGACATGGGTTTTTTTCCCAATACAGGAAATTGAGCATAATGTGGGCCTTTTTCCAAAATACATAATGGTTGAGAAGATACGAAGGGCGCTCTAGAGGTAGTTTGTTAAAGTTACAAATTTCCAGAATTCTAGAAAAATCCCAGAATTGGAAAATTCATATTAAATCTTCATCCTTTTAATAGGGGAATGGTTGTATTGTTATACTATGTAATTAGAATTGGTTAGGATTCAATCCCCATATTCCTTGCAAAGGAACAACTTTTTTATATCATTATGAAAGATTATAAAAGGAGGAATGGTGCACGTAGAAAGGAGGACGGTGGAGGAGCAACGCTATGGCAGTGTCATTGTAACTTTGTTTTGTTGGAATCGTCCAAATCTGGGCTAGACTCTGTAATTCATCATGTATTTGCCTTTATGATTTAATAAGAAAGGGAGCTCCACCTTATGTTCATAAATCTTGTTTTCCTTATGTTTGACAGCTGATGAATTGATATAGTGTTGAGCAGCATTTCTATTTGAAAGGGAAACGTGTTGGTTGGCTAGGGCCCAACGAACCTAGCACGTTCTCCCTATTTTTTGTTCCTGTAATTTATGTTTTTGAACTACCAAGTGTGATTTAATTTACAACATTTGAATTCTTATTTGAGTGAAAGCAAATCTGCAGCGTGAAGTAGTTAAATTTCCTTTTTTGCACGTTTGGTTTGGTTTTCCCTACTTGGTTCGAGCAGGAGAAATTACCTGCACCAGTGCACGTTGGTGTGCTATTCACTTTCTACATGTTTGGTTTGGTTTTCCCCGCCTGGTTCGAGCAGGATAAACTACTTGCACCAGTGCATATTGGTGTACTATTCACTTTCAACACATTTGGTTTGGTTTTCCCTGCCTGGTTCGAGCAGGAGAAATTACTTGCACCAGTGCACGTTGGTGTGCTATTCACTTTCTACATGTTTTGTTTGGTTTTCCCCACCTAGTCCAAGCAGAAGAACTGTTCTCGCACCAATGCTAGATAGTGTGATGCAGCAAGCCTTTTTAATTTACTTCTAACAACTTTCCTGCTTTCACAAAAAATTCATAATAGGACAAATTAAAAATATTATTTATCTATTTTTGTACTTTGATAAAATTAGAAACATTCATCTTTTTGGTATGCATTTTGGCTTCATAACACTTGCAGTAATTAAGCACTGATTTCAAGAATTAAAAGTTAAAGTGTAAGAAGCTCTAATCGAGTACAAGAACCAGTTTCTTGTTACTAGATATGAGTGCTCTCGACTTGAGAAAGTTCAAGCTCTTTCACAAAGAAAAGCACTTTTAGTATAGACATCATTTTACACCTTCTGCATAAATCATTGTTCTTGCACTAGTGTAAGCAGACTGCACTAGTGCAAGATCGATTCTTGCGAGAAGGACATCTTTACATAAGTAGGTTTGTAGGGCCCCTCTGTTGAAGACTGCTAAGGTGTCTTTTCTAAAGAAAACACACTCAGTAGTTAATCAATAGTCAGCTAGAGTGATTGCTCCTTTATTTCTAAATCTCTTTTGCAAATGCATTCTTTCTTGTTCCAGCACTAAATTACTTTGATGATTCAGTTAGCTTTTACTCTTTAGATTCTACAAGATTTTCTTTAAAGTAGGAATTTCTATCAAGAAAATTCATACCATCTCTGGCATTGCTTGTGCTTCGTCTCTAAGTTTACGAATCCCTCGGGTTGACAATTAATTGTTGAGGAGTTTTGATTAAGTGCAATTCCTGCACCCAACACACAAAATAAAAATAACATATTCAACATCCAACGGAATAGTCCATAAAGATGTGATAGTCATATCAGCAATTACAACAAGAAAGATTTGTCTAATATCTAGTAGAATATTCCACGAGAATGCAGCAACGATAATAACCATTGCAACAAATTCTCAATATGATAAGTACCAAAATAATTGAAATAATTCAACTACTTTAACAAAGAGGAAAGAAAACATGAATTACAATCATGCACATAATAATCTTACAAATATTCATAATCCATGCATGAAGAACATGTTGGCCATAAGGCTTCTGATATTAAGTAAAAGTTCCAAGACATATGTATACAATGAATACACCTTGCTCCTCAAAAGAACTAGCTAGTATCTCTAATGCCTTGCTCCTCAAAAGAACTAGCTAGTATCTCTACTGCCTTGCGGGAGGAGCTAAGGTGAAAAGTCCTTTTCTCATACAATGAGGGTGTATATATAACCAATGAGGTTATGTTTCACCTTCCTTGTGACTCGTTGACTACCCTCATGACTCTTTGACTTCCTATGACTTTTCGACTTTACATGACTATTTATATTCTAAATGTGTCCTTTGGAATTCCACTTTACAATACATTTTTAATAGATAATTACATGATCCACAATAATGATGTGGCATATAATGACTCATGACTAAACATGACGTGACACTAATGACATGGACTGCATGATGATGTGGCAGTGCCAAGTTGTCCTTTTACTTCTTCTTTATTTCTGTCTTCAATAAGAGATGTATCCAATGCTTCATCTTCATGACAGATATGCTTTTATCTTCATATATACCCTCCAAAGTTTTGTGAATCAGATGGAGTCTTCATGCGGTCTTGATCTTAGGTCTTCTGTTGTATTCCAGTGTTCCTTCGTCTTCTCATCTAATGATCATCTTATACTTTCTACTCCATATGTGTCTTCTAGCATGTCATCCTTTTCCATTTCCTTCTTCATCATCTTGCCATAACATGATAGAGTTCCTGCATCTCCAATCCACTCATGAAGATACGACATCAGTATGATAAACCCCTATCTAGGATGTTTCATGATGATCCACTAACTAAGATAGAACCAAGTGGAAGGCTGAGGGAGAGGGCTAGTGACTGCGTAATTGCATGGCTCAGGAAGTCATGGGTTAGGCTTGAGTTTTGACACTGCTCAATGTGCAATTCAGGCTTAGACTAAGCAAAAATATTGTGCAGTTAGGGAGCTCAAGGAGCCAGGATGAGGGCTTGAACATTAATTTTTCCCATTGCACAATTCTAGAAGATAGAGGAGCCCAGGGGATTGCACAATTGCATAACTCATGAGCTCAGGACTAAGACTGGAGCCTTCATACTATGAAATTCACAGTTCAGGCTCGACTGTGCATTTTTAGGCTCAGTGAGTCGAACTGTAGGGTTTTGCAATGTTTCAGTCAACTTTCCAGTTTTGGGAGGCAAAGTAGACCTAGTCAATGTGAAGTTTAAGAGCTCGGGGTTTGGGCTTGAGCTCAAATACTATGCATTAAGCAGTTGGGGCTAGGAGGCATGGCTGGATTGTGAAATTTTGGGGGCCAAGGTCCGAGATTGAGCACTGGAACTATGCAATGCATAGTCTTGGGAGGTAGAGATTGTGCATTGTGAAATGTTAAGGGAAAGGTTTGCAACTTGAGGGTTGGAACTGTTCAATGCGCAGGTGAGGAAGGTTGGATGATTCTAGGTTGTAGGGAAGTTTCCAAAAAATGGCTAAGTGTGGGATCAATGACACTGATTTCAACAACAACATGACTTGAATGTGATCACATACTTAGAACACTTGACAGAATAACACAATATATCATCCAAAACATGCTAACATCATATTTCCCTCCATTCTACAACTTTGTGATGACTTTACAACAAGTGCGACACTAAAGATACACTTTGTGGTGACTGTGACAACACTTATGTGATAATTCTTAAAACTTTGGAAATGAGTGTGATAGGTTTTACATGGTAAGATCAACTTATTTTCATGAAGATAAACCCTTGAAAACACTAAAATGAGCTTATACACATTGTGTGACAGCTAACATGTGTAAAAACAACATTTACTATATCAAGAGAAAAGGGAGAGTGACTCTTGCAATATGCAAACAATAATGAAAGTGACACATGCCATAGCAAAGATAACATGAAAATGACACTTATTAAATTGAAAGAAACCAAGAGCAATAGTCGAAAGCATGAAAATGACACTCACGGAAATGAAGGTGCGCAAAAGCAACAGTTTGAAAAACTCACCAAAATAGAAGTACAAACACAACCAAAAGTGAGGGACTGTTAATGATAGTGCACACTGACCATCAACATGGGTTGAAAATTGCATAGACACTGTCTTGATGGATTGTTCTTATGCTTTTTCAAGCTTTCATGGAAGAATGCGTTCATGAACTTGTTGCAAACTAAGCATGCGTGAGCAAGTGAGTTCGATCAATCAAGACATGACCACATAACAATTGATTGCAAGATCCACATTAGGCTCCAAAATCCAAGTATAGGAAAAATTTTGGAGTGTGTTTGTCACAGTGACAAAACCTTCCTAAACTACACATTGTGCAGTGTAAACCCTCAAGCTCAGACCTTACCTCTTGGAACTATGCAATGTAAATATACTTCCTACTAGAATTGTGCACTGCGTAGTGTCAGTGATCATCCATGACCCTTGATCTTCAAAACTACGCAACATCCCCTCCCAGTCACCTTCTTATGTGGATTACAAAGTCTCAATCATCAAACCTACATCCCAACCCCTTGAAGTGCACAACTGTGCATGCCCTGGGCCTCTATCCCTCTAAAAATGTGTAGTGGGAAACCTCAAGCCTTAGGCCTCAAACCTATCTCCTTGAGCCCTTTAAATGAATAGTCAACCTTCTCCAGCCTTTATGAACTATGCATTGTGTAGTCTCAAGCCTGAGTCCTTACCCTTGAACTCTAGAACTATGCACTATGTAATCCTTGAGCTAGTCTCTTAGCTTAACACCCTGTTCCAACTTAGTCAATGGTTTTCATGAATCATGTTAGACTAGATTTTTATCAGACCGATTCATCTTGTCATGAGTGGATTCCAGTTTCATGTATTATATGTTGTCATGACATGATGATGAAGAAGAAGACACTGCTAGAAGGCACAAAGATAACAACAACAAGAATGTATTAACAATTCCATACCATCATGCAAACCATGTCATCAATGTCATGTCATGTCCTGTCTTGTCAAGGTATCATATGAAGAGGATATATGAGTCATCATTTGCCACATAATTTTTGGATTATGTAATTGAAAATATGTGAGAAATGCAATGTAAAGTGGTAGTCCAAGAGTCATCTATAGAATGTGAAAAGTCATGGAGGAGTCAAAAGGTCATAGAGAAGTTAAACATTCATGAGGGTAGTCTAAGAGTCACAAGGGAGGTGAATAGTCACCTCGTTTTTTATATATACACCCTCATAGCTCATGCAAAGGAATTTTCACCTTGGCTCCTCCTACCAAGCATTAGAGAGGAAGATAATTCTTTTAGAGGAGAAAGTGGTTGCTCTAATGCTCCACTATTTGAATGAGTTTTGTTCACTGTATTGATGTATCGATCCAAACTTATATAGGAATGCGATAGAATACAGATAAAAACATAAACACTAAGATGTAGCATAAATAAAACTTCATTTCATTAAAATCAAAGAACTAAAATATGCTTACATACAAAATGGAAATAAACTAGCTCGGACAATTGTAGCTTATCTTTGAGAAGAGATGCGGAGGCAACATGCCTTTGAATTGTGTTACAATGATGCTCAAGGGAACTTTTATTATTGAAAAATAATGGAAAACCCTAAACAACCAAAACCATAACCACAAGAAATGGAACACCGAGTGTTTGTGGGCCCCGTTGGGGTTAGTTAGGTAGCCAACTTCCTGGGGTCATAACTTGTTCATATGATCTTCGTTTGGTGTGTACAGGACCTCATTGGAAAAATATATTTAATTACTGTAGGATTTGTTGTAAGCCATTTCCCAAGGGTGTGATCCTATTACAGACCTCAAAAAAATGTTGTTTAGGGGTCAAAACAACTCTGAAAGTTCATGACCCAAAAAGATGCTAAAAATAGTAAATGTTTCTATAATCAAGGAAACAGATGAAACTGATTGGAGGTCTAGGTGGAATAGTTGAATGGCCACCAATATCATCCTAGATGAGTCCTCCCACCTTAGGAATTAATGTTACCCATTGCATGCAGATCCTCCATGAGGTGAGGAAATCTATATTGAACTTGGTCCCTAGTAGAACACTTGCCCTAGTGAAGGAGTTGGCCTACCTTAACAACTTGATATAGTTGGATCCTCTACTAGCAAGTGTTATTGATTTATGTCTCCACAATCTTGTTAGTTGTTTCCTATCTGATGTAGCTTGGGTTGAGCTCTGTTAGTGTAAACTTCTCAACAACACGGATGTGTCCAACAATGGGGGAAAGTATGGTCACAGACAATCCACATTGAATATTGGGTGCAGTCCAAGGAATAGTGGAATTCTGAGCTTGAAGTCATTGTCCCCTACAACCTTAGTTATGGCGTATGACCCAGATAGAAGTGTGAAATTTTTTTATTGGGGCTCAACGAGGCATTCCTTCTGTAGATGTAACCAAACTTTGTTGCCCACCTAAAACTTGTGTGGAACCTGATGCTGATCATGACCCTGTTTTTACTTAGCATCATCTCTATCCAATATGTCATGGACCTATTGGAAGATGTGTTGAATGGGCTCAACGAAGTTTTTATCCCTTTCATTCTCAGCTTGGACATGAGTCAAATCTTCCTGAGTAGTTGCAACTGGTATGGCCTCATCAATGGGACATAGTGGCTGGAATCCTAATCCCACCTAAAATGAGTTGTGGCTAGTTGAGCTATGGAGAGCTCTGCTGTAATTGTACTAGAAATATGGGAGGATTTCATCCCATGTGCATGGATTATTTGAGTTGTACATGCGTATAATGTGCAGGATCATCCTGTTGACGAACTCTATTTGGCCATCAGTTTGGGGGTGGAAGGTCGTGGATTTAGTGAGCTTGGTATCCAGCATTAACCAAAGGCTTGACCAAAATGTACTCAAAAACCTATTGTCCCAATATGAGATAATGGACAATGGGATCCCAAAGTGTACCCACACTCATTTAAATAAGAGGTTAGTAGTGGTTGCTGTTGTGATACTCTTCTTGCAACCTGCCATAATGGTCGTCTTAGAGAATTTGTTGACTACCATGAAAACACAATCATTTCCATGCTTAGTGGAAGGAAGGCTCAATATGTAATCCATAGGGATGGATTCCCAAGGCTAACTAGGAGTAGGCAAAGGAGTATATAGGCCTTACTTCTTGATGGTCAATTCAAACAATAAAAGTACTTTTGCAACACTGCCACTTTTTTCTCTACTTCAAAATGTACAATGATTGGATTGTAGTGCACCTCCCAAACCGTCTTGGCATGCTCTCTTGAAGGAGAAAAGAGGTGTCCCAAGTGGTATAAAATTTCACCCTGGAGGTGAAAATCAAGAGCTTTCTTTCCTTCAAAAATCATTTGGTATTTGTTTCCGAATTCTGGATCATTCTTATAAATATGCGGCCACACACAAATTTCATGCCCACCAGAGTCAAGCATAGTAGTCAGTGCCATGATTGGCAGTCAACTGATATAGTATGAAACATTATCGGTGCTGCCCTTCTTATACATAATGTTCAAATGTAACTATTGGAGGTATTTGAACCATTTCTGATGGCGATCGTTCTACAACTTTTCTTGTGTCTATATGGACTATAGGGGTCGGTGGTCTATGTGGATGACCATTTCCTTCCCCAAAATGTAATTCTTCCATTGCTAGTAGGCCTACACAATGGAATACATCTCTATCATAGGTGGGATACTTTTTTACTGTGTCTGAAAGTGTCTCACTGTGATATGCCACTCGATGCCCCTGCTAAGTAAGAACTTCACCAATACCATAGTCAGCGGCATTTTTCTCAATATCAAACAGTCGTTGAAGGTCTGGTATGTGAGTAATGGTGCATAGAATAGGTGATGCTTTGACTCAACAAACACCTTTTGTTCAGTTTCAGACCAAAAGAACTTTTCTTTATCTCCACCCTTGGTAACTTGACTCAAAGTCCAAGTGATATGAGAGAACCCCAACACGAACCTGCATAGAAATTGGAAAGACCCAGAAGTAGAAATTGGAAAGATCGAGAAAGCTATGGAGCTCTGTTAGAGTCGTTGGGGTTAGCCAATCTTGAATAACTTTTATCTTGGCTATGTCCACATGCATACCCTGCTCATTAATTATGTACCCCAAATATTGAACATGGGTCATACCAAAAGTACATTTCTCCAAATTGGCACACATATTTTGTTGTCACAGGGCTTGTACGATCTTTCAAATATGGTGGGGGTGCTCTTCCCAACTTTGGGTGAAGATCATGATGTTGTCCAAATACACTACCATGAATGCGTTAGTGAAGGGACACAAGCTATTGTCTGTCATCCTCATGAAAGTTGCAAGGGAATTCATTAACTCGAAAGGCATGAAAAACCATTTGAAAAGGCTCTCCTTCAATTTGAACAAAATAATCACACATTAGAGGGTTCTTATGGTACCTAGTGATAACCATACTTCAAGTAAATCTTGTTGAAATTTTTGGCTCCCTTGAGCTAGTCCACAAGGTCATCAATCCATGGGATTTGATACCTATTCCAAACATTGATCTTATTCAGTGCCCAATAGTCAATACAGAATCTCCAGGTCCCATCCTTCTTCTATACCAACATGATCGGGCTCCCACAGGGTGATGAACTTGGCCTAATGTGCACTTTTTGCAACAACTCCTTAGTCTACCTCTTGATTTTAATCATTCTCTAGAACAGAGTGTTGATAGATTAGCCTATCGAGTAGCGGTGTGCCCAGGGTCAGATCAATGGAATGATTGACCTGATAATGTAGGGGTACCCCCGTGGGTGAGGTGAAGATCTCATTGTACTCCTCCACAACGTTGTCCATCTTTTTTTGTTGTGCGGAGGAGCCCTATCTAGAGGCTATGGATGTGGCCACAATCTTCTTCTTGCCTTGAGGGTGAATCATAAGGAAGATAAATTTCCTAGTATGGGAAATGATCTTACAATATTGCTTCACAAATATCAAAGAGATGGCTATCAGCAGTGCTACCTTCAGTATCTTGTATAACTTATTGCAAAAATAAATAATAACATTGCGAGGCCTAGACTCATACATAACATGATGCTTCCACAGGTATGGTTGGCCTAATAATACATCACACACTTCAAGAGGCGCAACATCACATATTACCTCATCTGTGAAGGGCTTGATGTTGTAGGGAAGGTGACAATGTTGGCTGATGTGGAGATATCATCCTTCGTGAAGCCACCCGATGGTGTACTACTATGGGATTGGTGTTTTTGGTAGGCCCAACTGCTTCACGACCTCTACTAAAATGAGGTTCTTTTGGCTTTCGCAGCCGACAATGAACTACAGAGGAGAGCCCTTCACCCACATCTATGAGTGGAAGAGTCACTGCCACTCCTCTACATCTTCAGGCTCAGTCTTTTGGATTAAGTGGTGGCAACAGTTTCACTAGGCTTCACATCAATAATTTGCTTCCCTTTTTCATTTCCTTCTTTGGGTTCTGACTCAGAGTCGGAACATGCCTCTGATTTAGAAGATTTCAACTCAACCGCTAGCGACTGCTCGTATCGACACTCACTTGTATTGTGAGTGGGGCTTTTATGGAACTCACACCATTTCCGTGTGTCCCTCTTTTTCTTCATGGTGTTGTTCTCTGATTTCATTTTCGGTGGGTTTTCCTGGGTCATGCTGCCTTGGCTTTGTCCTTTGTTATGTGGTTTGGGGTGCCTTTCCCTTGCTTCGGATTTGTAGATCCAAAGTCTTGCTTCTTCTGTTTAAATTTATGCTCGATCTTGACAATGTATTGATAGGTATCACAAAGTGAGGATATTTCAAGGGACTCCATCTCATCCTAGATGTACTTGTGTAGATAGTCGCTATACATGAGCACCAAATTCCGCTCATAATCTTAATACCCAACTTCGTAAGAAGGGTATGAAAAATATTTGTGAACTCTAACACATATTTGTCTCTTCCCTACCGTAACATGGTCCACTTTATGTATTTATCTTCATATCTCTTGACATAGTAATATTATTCCTTGATGGCATCTTAGAAAGAATTCCAAGTGGATGAGGCTAAAAATTGTGAGGGTGTAGTCTCGTCCTTCTATTCACGGTAGAATGCCCACTAGTCCTTGACATGGGGGGCAACTTTGAGGAGTAAAAAAGTAATCTTTTCCCAATTAGAAAAGTCATGAACCAAAAAATATCCTTCCAAAAGGTTGAAACATCTATCTATGACATCTACATCTATATGTCCTTCAAATATGGGAATGTCAAAATTGACTTGTACCTTAAAGGGAGTGGCACCTCCAAAGTGACTGTTAGATGAATATCTGTTTCCTATGGGTAGCTTACAAAGGATCTAGGAAAATTTATCCATCATCGTGTTCCTTTTTCACTTAAGCACTTCCTCGAGAAATATTTTGAAAGTGTCTGCTCCATCATATTTATTTTCTTCCACCATGGGAGGTCGTTGGGATTTCTGACACTGGTCTTGCAAAGGTTCAACTAATTTGAGCCCTAACTCCTTATATCCTGACATCATTGGGGACATGAAAATAAAAACAATGAAAGAGAAAACTACTATGATGACACTTATCCAGACTTATACAGGAATGCAACAAAATACAGTTACAAACATAAACACCAAGATGCAACATAAATAAAAATTCATTTCATTAATATAAAAGAATAGAAATATGTTGACATACAAAATGGAAATAAACTATCTCAAGTGATGGTAGCTTATATCTAAGAAGAGATGTGGTGGCTACATTCCTCTGAACTATGTTGCAAAGAGGCTTAAGGGGATTTTTATTATTGAACAATAAGGGAACACCCTAACCCCAGGAGATGGAACGAGAAGATATTTTGGGTTCCATTGGGGTTAGTTGGGAAGCCAACTTCTTAGGGTCTTAACTTGGCTATATGATCTTCGTTTGGCGTGTACGATACAACATTGGAAATATCTCTATGAGTACTACAAGATTTTCCATAGGACCATACCTATGGATATGAGCCTGTTGCAGACCTCAAAAAAACGTTGTTTTGGGGGTTCAAAATAACTCCAAAAGTTTAGGGCCTGAAAATCTACCGAAAATAGTAAATGATGCTATAATCAAGGAAACAAATGAAACCAAATGGAGGTTTGAGTGGAATAGGGAGGTGGCCATCAATATCCACCTAGGTCATGTATCTTGGAACTTTTTCTTAATACTTGAAGCTTTTTGAACAAACACACTTTTATGCATATGATGTAAATGTTGTAGGATTATTCTTTGAATGTTTACGATGTATGTTGTTTTAATTTGTATTAAGGAAATTAAAATATTTGGTGTCTTTGGTACTTATCTTGTTGAAGGTGTGTTGTATGTGTTTTAACAATCATTGCCTCTATGTGAAATATTTCGCTAGTTGGTCAATGATTCATTCATATGTATATGCTCGTATGTCTTTACTAGATCAGTACTATTACTCTTCTTTTAAAGGCTCACTTTTTTCTCCTTTTCGGTAGAAGAACATTAACACATTCTGAAATTGAACATTCTGCAAGTCATACTCACTTGTTCATCCAAAATTACTTGCAAATTACTCTCTCATGCTAAATATTGTAGCCAAAGCAAATCTCTAAGAACACTAATGGAAGTAAGGCCTTATCCCTGGAAGGGCTCCCTCTCTAAAAAATGCAAAGTATAATAGGGACTTTTTATCGGGGAGACTGCTTTGCATGTTGGCAGTATCTAACACCATCAATATTCTAGCACTAGAAGGAGGGAAACCATCCTTTTATTGCTGAAAAATCACCACATCCTAACAAATAAGCTTATTCACAAGGAAGTAACGTCTACATTTCCACTTGACTCATATTCATGAAAATGAATAAACTATTCAGTCTAGTCTGGGAAAATCCTTTGAAGATACTTATGATCAACTCCATACCATCTGACCCATCCCTCTTTAATTTGAAATAGCTCTTGGCTTACTCCATGTTGCTGTGATTTTACCTGTTACACAAAAAATTGTCACCATGACTTTCTACAGTTGGTGTGAGTCCATCACTACTCACGCATACCTCCTTTGCAAGTCTTAAGCCTCAGCTCTTCATGTCAAGCCTTGAAAATGGGAGAAAGACCTTAAAAATATCTCAAATCCTGGTTTTGCACTTTCTCCTAGCATTGCCTGTGGTACCACACACAATGGTCACATGACCTGCAAACCTAACCGCTCTGTCTATTAAGAAATGGGTGCGAAACCCTATAAAAGTTAAAAAGTGTGGGTTCATTCTTAAAAACTCACCTTGGGTCACTTTTGGATGCTTCTAGAAGGAATATTACGCTGGCAAGTTCGCTCCACCTTTGTTCATCCATTCCATAACTAAGGGAGCTAACTCCATGACATGAGGTGTTTATCCCATTGAAGGAGGAACTTATCCCTTCAATGGTGGACTTGCAACTTCCTCCATTTGCACTTAAATTCAAGCATTGGGTTGGTTGTAGGGGAGGTTGAAAGCTAAAGATTCTTGAGGGTAAATGCTGCTAGAAATTAGACTTCCTTTTTGAACTTGTGAGAGGAGAGATCACATACCTTTCATTTCATTTGGGAAGTGAGTGAGGCTTGTTAAAGTAGAGGAGATTCCTACTGGACCCTGGAAAGAGCTTGTGCAACATCAAGGCAAAGGTTGTAAGGTTCTTTTATACATAAAGTTAATACAATCAAGTTTGTTTTTCTCAATGAACTGTCTCTAATGGTTTATTTTATGAGCTCCTTGATCTTCATAATGAACATGTTTTATTATAGTATCTATGCAGGTGTTCTTTGAAGTGTGTTTGTTTGTGTATGCAGGTTATTAAAAGGGAATTGCTTGAAGCTGTTGGAACAAAGCTGCCACAAACAAGCGTTGGACTGAGGTAGGGTCTACTACACGTCTTAGTTTTCATTTATGAATTGAAACATGTTTAGTGAAAAGTAGATTTGCTTGTGCTGCTTGTTGCTAGATATCATTTGATACTAGGGAGATCGGTCTTATCTGCAAGAACGATTTATCCAGCCAACAAATTGGCGACTCCACTGGGGAGCTATCTTAACTCGAGACGGTTTTGTGGAGAAACTTGTGCCAGTCTGTTTCATTAAGCAAGTTGTCGAGGTAACTATTCCAACCACCATTCTGTATTGAATTCTGCGAGGTTGGATTTCATCACCAACTAGTGTTTTCAGTATGGAAAGCTACTGTTTGTGTGTGGTTTGACTCCTAGATTTGATAGCGCGTTTTAATTTGTTTGTTTTTACTTTTAGAGACCATAGGTGTGAATTGTGAATTTTAATTGTTAGGTGTAAATTGTGAATTGTTAATGTTAGTTTTAAATTGTTAATAAAATTCACTGAAGTTGAATATAATGGCAAATGTTCCAGAATTTACCAACCAAGGAACCCCTCTTAACAACAACCCTAGTACTTTTCCTTTGAAAATGCTAGTCCTCCTTATATGGCTACTTTGTCTTTACCTAGATTTACAATAGGTTTATCGATATGGTTATTTTCAACTTTGTTGGCCCCCAATAGTCCAATTGTTCCACCTCAACCAAATGCTTCACCTCAACAGAGTTCACCATATCAACATCACCAACCTTCTGTTGACCCTTTACCTTCTACGCCTACTATTTCTTCCTCCATTTCTTCTTCTTCACTTGGTAAAAGCCTTGACGCTAGTAACCAAGTGGCTAAGAAGAAGAAGAAGAAGAAGCAAGATAAGAAAGAAGTCAGCCAACCAACCATGGTTGTAAGTGTTAGTTGTGTTGAGGAAACCTCCAACATGCATCGTAAACCCAAATACCCTTGCAGGCTTTGTAAGGGTGACCAATTCCTTATCAAATGCCCTTGTATTCCAAAGGTTTTGGAAGTCTGGTCAGAAACATCTCATCAACTTTCCATTGATCCATCAACCAGTGATAGTCAGGTTCCTGGGAAAAAGGGTAAAGTTAGGTTTCCTTGTAAGTTATGCAATGGGAGTCATCAAACTCACATTTTCCCCCACATGGATGAAGCCTAAAAATTGTTGGAAAACCTTACTATTCCATAACAAGTATTTCCAACTAGTTACCGTAAACTTTCTCCTAACCTACCATCAACTGACAAAGTGATTGATCTAATTTCAAGTACAGTCGATCCCACTCTTCCATTGCAGAATGAAACTCATATCACTCAGGTTGATGATCCATTAGTTGATCAAGTGGTTGATTCAATTTCACATTCGGTCGATCCCACTCTCCCTTTAGAGAGTGAACTTCATACCGCTCAGGTTCTTCTTGTTACATCAGATTCTTCTACGCCGGGGGGCATTTCACCTATTTCTATAGAACCCCCTCCAAGAACTGAGGTCTTTTCCTTTGATTGGAATAGATTGCTAGAACCTCATCTTCCTTCCTCCATCCCTTTCCAAATCATTGTCAAGGCTGGTGGTAGGGACATACACCGCACACAGGTAGATGAAGGTGCTTTTGTTAGTATTTTATCCTTAACTGCTTGGAAAGCTTTGGGTTCCCCTCAGCGTGTGCCTATTACGTAGAATCTGAAAGTTTTTAACAGAACCATTAGTGAACCTTTAGTGATCCTTCCTAAGTTTTCTATTACCTTGGAAGGTAAAATTGTCTATATTGATCTTATGATAGTTCGAGGTCCCTTGGATTTCAATTTACTCCTTGGGCGCGACTATGTTTATGCAATGAAAGCTGTCATATCAACACTCTTTTGCGTGATGTCTTTCCCTCACAATGGAAATATTGTGACTGTAGACCAGCTTTCATTCCCTAGTCTTGTTTCAACTACCAATAATATGACACCCCTAAATGCTCCTGATTCTAAAGTGGTATCTACCCCGCTACGGGTTAATTATGTGGCAACTAGTCCCATGTTTTTAGTTACCGATGTAAGTGAGCCTCTCATTGTTTGCTCATCTTCCTTTGATTTAGATCCGGTAATTGACATGGAAAACTCTATGGGATTTCTTGAACGTGATGTCCTTATCCCTCTTGAGTCGCTTGACATTTGTTCCTTCCAGAGAACTATTCTTCCTTCTGATGAAGACCTCTTGGAAGCCATGATCAAGGTGTGTCCATTGACATGTCTTTCTTCTAGTTGGAAGCCATAATCAGTGAGTTCGAGGAAAGTTCCTGTTACTGAATCAACCTCATTAAAAAATGAATCAGGTATGAGGATAGTTCTTTTCCTGTGTCAACCTCATTAAAAAAAAAAAATGAATCAGTAGGTTATATAGGTAAATTGTAGAGAGTAGACGCGAGGATAGTTTGTTCCTGTCTCAACCTCGTTAAAAAATGAAACTGGATGTCGCGAGGATAGTTTATTCCTGTCTCAACCTCATTAAAAAATGAAACTAGATGTTATGAGCATAGTTCCTGGTCTTGTGTCAAGCTCATTAAAACATGAAACAAGGAGTCTAGAGCATAGTTCCTTTTCTTGTGTCAAGCTAGTTAAAAAATGAATCAAGGATTTTAGAGCATATTTCGGGTTTTGGGGATAGTTCTTTTCCTGTGTCAACCTCTTTAAAAAATGAAACAACTCCCATTTCGAGTCGAGTCTTTTCAAGAAATTGAAAGTAAACCTTCATTTCATCCACCTGGTTGAATGCAATGAAGCTTGGGGGGCATGTACCTCGTTTTGTGTTGTTATGCTAGGGGGCATGCGAACTTATAACAAGCATAGTTTTTCATTTCAAGCTTGTGTAAACATGAAACCGAATCCAAGCATAGTTTTTCTTTTCAAGCTTGTGTAAACATGAAACTGAATCCAAACAAAGTTCTCTATGGTTCAAGCTTGTATAAAAATGAACCCATACCCATTTTACATCTTGTGATTGCCTTTTTATTTGCTAAATTCTGTTAGATGAGCCTTGGTTGTGTTCATTCCATCGCCACCATCTCTTTGGCTGATCATATGCTTTCAATTATTGTTTTACCTTTCCTGAGGAACCGAAGTTATGAGTGGTTTTGTTAGCCAGCCTCTTAACCATGACATGTTTTGAGTAGTTCCACCATTGCCGGAACTAGTTGCTACCCTTTATGCCACTCATTCCTCTAGGATGAGTCCTCTTTAAGCTCTTTTCTGACTCGTAAAATATGAAAAGATTGCCGAGTTTTTCCTTTTTAAACTCATTAAAAC
>APFE030563293.1:0-12958 GCA_000404065.3 Pinus taeda
GTGGTCAACGAGGAGGCAACTTCGGTCAAACAGAGGTCATTGGCGGTGGCACGGCTCTGCGTGTTCTGTTTTAGAGCGCGTGGGGAATAGGTGGCATCGTCCTCAGTTATGAAAGTAGTGGGAGACACAATCCAACAACGGATTGAATGCCCACGATGACCGTTTCCTAGATCCGAGGACGTAGCAGGACTACGTGTTTCAGTTCAGCTGTTCGAATTACTTAAATTTCGTTAAGCTAGTTTACCTTCTGCAATTATAAATAGAGCGTCTTTGCACGCTGGACAAGTTAGTTGTTAGTTGTTAGCTGCTGTTTTGATACCTTTGAACTCCCACTGTATTTACTTATTTTATGCGCAATACATGAGAAGACTGTTATTCCATTTACGCGTGTGATTGATCTTTGAACGGATGGAGTAGGCAGAGGGCCCCTGTTTACTAAGGCCTGTACAATATTTTAGTTTCTCGCATTTCGTTTTCTTATTTCATGTATATAATGCCTTTAATTTCTATGTTTTAGATAGCTGTACATACATTTCCATTTCTGCTTGTTTACATTTCTGCTCTTTTTCATGACTGATCAGTGTGTTATGTAGGTTTCTTAGGTGTGCCCGGGACAATTTTATGCTTTTCTTTTGCACAACTAGTGATATGTGTGATCATCTTGTCTATGTTGCTAACCTTCTTTGTTTTGCAGCCTTTATTTCATCATTATCATTTAGTTAATTTGCATATTTGCTTTTTTTGTTTGTAGATATCAAGTTGTTTATCTATTGATGGTCTCTTCTTTATAACTTAATATCTTTATTGAGGACCAAAACATCACTTAATGCAGCTTGGTTTAGTTGTTCAGAAACTCACAATTGCTTGACTTGTTTTTAATTGTTTATCATATGATACATTCAGTTAAAAGGCAAGAGGTTAAGAAGAAGTTAAAGTATTTGTGACTAGTCTTTCTTCTAGATAGGTTTACTTTAGTTTCAACATTGCTTAGTGATTATTTGATATAGATTTCATTTGCATTTCCTTGCAGCAACAGAGGCACTGGGCCAATGTCATTAGTCTTTTATTTAATAATGTCATTAGTCTTTTATTTAATGCCTTTACTTTCCTTTAATCATTGATTTCATTTCAAGCTTTCTTGTAGAGAACTTTTAAGTTGTAAAAAGTACATCACAATCACACACACTTCACTCACTTGATTCTGAGTTTTAAGAAGCACATCACAATCTCACACACTTCACTCACTTTATTTTGTCACACCACATTAGGAGAGATATACTTAAAAACAACCCTAAAAAGTTAAAAATGACAAAAGCTCAAGAAATAGTTGCCTAAGTACATACAATACACCTCACTTCATCAGCTTACGAGCCCCGGGTTGACATTTAAAAGTTGCAATTTAGACATCACTAAATTGAACAAACACATTGTGAGGGAGATTGTCATTTCTTATTCAGGTAATTATCATCATTCGATTTTTAGGATCTTGTAAGGCTATCAGAGGGCGAAGAGAGTACGGTAAGATGTGAAGTTGCTCCAAAGTCTGTTCGATCGCTGCTTGTCCTTGAATATTTTTTATTTCCTTTATCTTTATGCGTAGGAGTGCAGGTAGACCTAGGGATAGTAAGGGTAGATTTATTTCTAGTTCTATATTTCCTTCAACTTTTGGATCAGTTAATATACCTATTCTCACCGCTACTAATCGATACGTAGGACCGAGACAAGAAGGAGGAAGTGTTGATGCTAACATGGTTTTGGACCAAGAATTCCTAGATCAAGGAGAAAGGATCATCCAACAGATTGTCTACGACAACCCTGTGGAGGAACCAGTAGAACAAAAACACCTCATGGATGAGAATTCTACTAGCATCAACCATGTTTCGATACCCTTGGGCCACCCCATAGTCAGCAAACCTCAGTGGGTGTTAGTTGCAGAAATGGATCACCTAGATGGAGAGGATAGACACAACGAAGAACATCAAGAAGAGGGAGAAGGCCCTCGACACAATGGGAATCTCTTTGGAGGAGGCAACCAAGGTGAGGAAGAAGTCACCTTCGGATTCCCTATCTTAGATGTGACACGTGCTATCACAATGACGAGCATTCCAATGGCATCTCCCCCTTTGTTTTACGATAAATCATCTGAAGATCCTAATGCCTTTCTTTTTGAATTTGATATTCTATGTCACAGTTATAATTATTATGACGATGCTCATAAACTCAAAATGTTTCCTGCCACCTTAAAAGATGCAACCCTTAGGTGGTTCATGAGTCTAGGGAAACACACTATATACACATGGGATGACATGATATCAATTTTTCTTAAAAAATATCAAGACTTTTGTAAGAGTAGGGACATCAATGATATCCTTAGGATGTAGAAAAATGAAGACAAAAATCTAGAAGAGTATCTTGAATGGTTCCTATACAATTTCCACAAATCCCGTGGGTCCAACCTAGATGAAAAGATTATTCGAACTATTTTCCTAAAAGGGATGAGAGACGATTGTATTGAAACAACCTGCTCAGTGGTGGAGACATTTATAAAAAGCAATTTGTTGAAGTCATTGAGTTGTGTTGCACTTACTCTAGAAGCCAATCCAAAGTAGGTAAAAAGCTTTGGGAACTTAGAGACAATTCTAGAGACTATGTGCCAAAGAAAACTGTGGCTAATGCTGTTACAAGAGTCGAGCTGGGGAACCTATTAGAAAATTTTAAAGCTGATATCCTAAACACAATCAATGACTAGCTAGACACCATGAAAATTAAACAAAAGTAGGAAGCTAAGAAGGTAGCCATGGCAGCCTTTTGTTCCAAGTGTAGGCATAAGCATGCAGAAAGGGAGTGTCCATTAAACACCATTGAGGTCTGTGGAATCTATACCTTAGAACACTCGATTGAGAAGTTCCCTTTACTTTCAGATTACAAGCCATATTCAAGGGGAATGCTAAAACTATCAACCAATCACAAGCAACCAAGAGACCCACCTGGAGAGGCCAAAGTCAGAATGTGTTCCTAGATCCAAATCTTCAAGGTTATAGACAGACCCAACCATGGACCTTTCCCGCATCCTATCCTCCTTGGGTTTCTCAACAACCGCAAAATATTGCCTGGGGCTAGAATTGGAGGTCAAATCCTTATGCTAACAACCTCCAACTCAATTCTATGCGCCCTATCCAAACATCCCAAGTACTTCATATGATCTGGTCACACAAACCTATTAGTGAGAGTATAACCCTAATATGTATCAACAACCTACGCTGCCACCACCTCATTTACATCAATTATTACCTGCACCTACTAACACACCATCTTTGCAGGCACTGACCACCATAAACCCCCCAAGATCAACACTTCTACCTGCACAACCCATACCTAACCCTAATCATAATAGGTTACCTCAACCCGTGCAAAACATAGACATACATCCCTTTCCTACATACATGAGCACTTCCATTCCTATAAATGAAATACAATTATGATCAGGAAGGACAATTAACAAAGGAAAATAAGATGTCATCATCTAAGAAGAGGTACCCTCCACATCATTCGAAAATCATTCACCAAACGAAAAATAACAATAGAAAGAAGAAGAATTACCTGAACCATCGTACCTGGAGAGACTGATAGTAAAGAAAGAGGAAGTCCCACTTGAATATGAACTGGAAAATGAACTTAGGAATGTATTTATTAAAATCCCACTTTTACAAGAAATTAGAGACATTCCCATATACACTAAAATTGTCAAGGGCCTTTGCATTAAGAAGCCAGGAAGAAAGGGGCATAAGAACCAAAAATTCAAAATCATGAGCTAGATATCCACAATGATCTATGACATGCCTACCTAATACAATGACCTTGGGAATCCCATTTTCGCTATTGAAATACATGGAGTACTTCTACCTAACACCCTGGTAGATTTAGGGGTGACCATAAATGCAATGACTTATGAAACAATGATGTCGCTATAGCTACTTGGGCTGAAAACCACCCCTATCCTCTTAGAGATGGCAGATAAATCCGTTGTCAAACCAATAGGATCCTTGGAATACATAGTAGTCACTATTGCCTCTTGGAGATACCCTATAGATTTTGTAGTCATTTCTACCAAAACCTCTAGACCTGGACACCCTATGGTCTTGGGAAGGCCATGGCTGGCAACTGATGATGCCATCATTAGATGCAGGAATGGGGAAATGATTATTTCAAATGGTTCTCACAATAAAACCTTGTACATATTTCCACCTACTCAGACAACTGCCAAAGTACCATTATGGCTCGAAAATCCATATGGAGACGAAGATTGCATGTTCCTCTTGTTAACATTAGATCAATCTATAGGTCTCCAAGAGCATTCTGATGAGCATGTTTTGCAGCAGTTTTTAGCAGATATCTCTTGTATCAATTATCCTATATCTTTTAATGGTTATTGGAATGTGTTTAGTGTTGATTTTCAGGAAACCTGCCACCCTGTTGTATTTGCCTCATTTGAAGCAATGGAGGAAAGCCATGAGCTCACCACAGAACCTGTGGACATATTTGAAGGGAAACTTTTACACATTGGTATAGGATTGACTGCAGAACAAAAGCAACAGTTGATAAGTATGGTTTGTGAATAAACAAGAGCATTCACATGGGATTAATTGGATATGAGAGGTGTTATCACTCAGGTTGTCCCTAGGCTCCTAATAGGGATACGGCCGAGGTAACCACAAACCAATCTTCTGATTGCAGGTTCTAGCCCACCTGCAATCGGAGAGGGCTCTCTCCTTTTAATTCAAACTTAGTTGATGATTTTAGGCTAGCTTTCTGACTTCAAGGGAGTGTTGATTGTGATTGGAAAGAAGGTAGGATTCTCGAACAAAGAGGCACAGTAATGTGTGATAAGTTTCGAACCATTGGGCATGGAGTCACAGATTGAGGCATGCGAGCATTTTCTTGGTCACAAGGGGATACAGAGCGGGATAGCCACACAGGATACAATACTCGGTCTGCTGAAAGTACGGAATGAACATCAGGGGTGAAAGGCAAAGGAGAATCATTTCATCATGCTGACAAAGGGGAGAAGTGGATGAGTGGGATCCCGGAGCAGTTAAGAATTCCTAAGACATGCACTCATAAATGGAAGAAACAGCGTAAACCAGATCATTTAAGAATACAAGCTCATAACTGTTTCTGAAGAAAACATTGAAAAACGTAGAAATTGAACTTAAGGTGTATTGAAACAAATCTTAAGCTATTCTTTTTTCCTGCGATTTAGAAAGGTGGAAAGGTGGTAAAAAACATAAAATAAAAACAGGGAAGAAGAACACTTAATTGGATCATGTAGAAGCACAGGAATTCCGTGATCACCCTTGGCCAAGAGAAAACATCAAGTTGTTTCACAATCCATGCTTTCAGCAATCTTTGATTATGGAAAATTATGACAGTTACAGTGCGAGTCTATGCTCAGAGAAAATGCTGGAAAGAAGACTGACCAACAACTACTACCAACCAACCAACCCCTCACAACATTGCTTATGGTGGTATTTATAAACAAAATATCGGAAAGACATCATTACAAGTGACCTTGACAGGTTTGCTTAGAACTCTTCAAAAATATAAATGCTGTTGGAATTAAATGCAAGTAAATCTTTTTGGCTGTGCTGGGGGCAGCTGGATCGGAACAGGTGACGAGGTGGCCCTTGGGGACCAGATGCGGTGCTACTGGAGTGAATGTGCAATAATTATGATTTGGGAGCTTCAAGTAGTTTCACTCTCCTTTTATGAATCTGCTGGAAGATATTCAATTTTCTCTTGCTTCAGGCCGCTGCTCAAGATATTCGCTGATACACTTTGCCGCTACATTGATGGCTTCCGCCGCTGACTAATACTCTTTGACACGCTTGATGCTTGCTGATTTGATCTGATACACTTTAAACTCTGTGATTGATCTGCTGCTATCTTCAAACCAGATCCTTTGGCATGATTGGGAAATTTTTGGGCTCTTTCGGCGCGCAATGGGCTCAGCAATCAGAAGATTCCCTGAAGATTCCTCGAAACGACCTATTTCCCGTAGCGTCGCGCTAATCGCACATCAGAAAATGCCTCCGTTTCTTGATCTGGAGCTCCGAAGTGCGATTTTTCTTCCTGCACGAAGCTTTTCTCGGCTTTCTAGCTGCTGACGTAAGCATGGCGTCGGCTGTATGGCGGATGACGTCAGCTATGGGTCCCTGGTACAGAGCGACGTGGTGAGATACTGGATGTATTGTGGTGAAGATACTCCGATGCGATATCGCGATATCGCGTCGGCGGGGAACGAGGGGAAATTGGTTTGGAGACTTGGCTCTTGCGACTGCCGATCGGTGATATCGCAGTATCGCATCGGCGGAGATGGAGAGGTGATTGAATTGGACACTTGACATTTGTGGTCGCTGATCGCCGATATAGCGATATCGCATTAGCGGGGAATGGATGGGTGATGACTTGGATGAATGTGAGAGTGAGAAGTTGCGATGCAAAATGGCTTTAAGGAGAAAAGAGCGAGTAAGTGGGTGTGAAGGGCATTTGAGGTTTCGGAAGGGGTCCGATTACCTCGGAGGGATTTTATACTTTGGAAGTAGTCCATCGTATCTGGGAGGTGGTTTTGGAGGTCAGGGGTTCTTGCTTAGTTTATGATAAACTGAACAATTCCCGAGAGTTCTTATGGTTATTTTTCAACCAGGGGGAAGGATATTACGTAGGGGAATTTTTACTTAATATTAATAAGGGGATGGGAAGAATAGGGAGCTAAATAATAATGTTAATGGTTAATATGGAGATGGTAAGAAAGCGCTAAGTTCGGGAGAGCTTAGGCTATTACAAGGGGATAGGACCATATTTTGGGAGAAAATATGGAACAACTTTGAGAAAAGCAGATATTTACTCAAGCCAGAGTTATGAAGACGATGGAACTTAAGAGGTGTCAAGCAGATCTTGACCTCTTTTGGGGAAGTTAGTTAATGATTGGGGAAAACAAAGAAGGGGAGTCAGTTATACCTCTTTTGAGCTCTTATGCTTACAAATCCTTGCTGATTATGTTCTGCATGATATGATACCTGAAAACCTGGAACTGGTCAGTAATTCAACAGCCTTCGAACTACCTACCCAGCCTACTTGCCTAGCATTTTTTATTTTTTTATTTGGGGGTGCACTTAGACTTGCAAACCCGTCATTCATTTTTCTTTTGATGCTTTCCTATCTACATACTACCCTTATTTCTTCCGGAGCCCAAATTAAGCTGTTGGGCTCTTCTGCTTCTCTACCTATCTATGCATCTGCCAAGATTAAACTATTTGGACAGATTTACAATCTCTATATTCTAAAACAGGAAATTTAAACCTAGGGAGACCAAGATTAAACTGTTTGGACCTTCCTTTAACTAAAAATAGCGATACTGGGATAACTTTACAAAATTTGAAGGCAATTGGATGAACTTGAAGTAGCCTTCTTCACTTGGAGACTATTTGAGCAAATATGGAGCATTGCCGCAAGCAAAGTACGACATATTTGGCCTGTGAAATGCCAATCATGAAAAATGAATAACCTGCTGCAGCAGGAAGCTAACAGAAACCACAATGCAAAATTATAGAATCTAGACATAGAATTAACCACACTTTTGGGTCTTTAGCTTCTCAAATAATTCACTTTCCTGTCATCGACACCCTCTACTATGAGTGAAACTTTAATAATTCTCAAGGTTTAGAGTTAGAAAGACTATGTGAAAGTTCCTGTATATATAGATCCTGCTCCCTTATTTCAATCACTAGGTAAAACTGCAGCTCACACAATAAAACAGATCAAGTTACCTATGTGAGTATTCATTCTTTTCGGCATCATGAAGTCTGTGGGTGCTACACACACACGCACATATGTATATACATGTAATTAAGCCTATAGGTTTCCTGCAATCCTTTCAATTCTCCTTACGCCAGATTTATTCTTACAGTGGTCAATGGCTGGTAGGTAAAACCATTGGATAACAAAAATCAATGTTCGATAAAGAGATTAAAAATACCAACTACATAATAGAAGATGAAAGTCCCCAAAAGTTTTCTACCAAATCTGAATTTTCTGCCAAACCTCAAGATATAGAGTAGCTACAACTTTTGTATGTCACAGCTAGGATATAAATAAACAAGGATACATTACAAGATTCCATTACTTATTGCAGTAGAGTGATGATATAATTATCAACAAATAGTGATAATGGTTGTAAGGTGACAAGAAATAGTGCATATCTAACTCACAAATTGTACCAACATATGCATAAGGACTTAACTCATAGGCTTGTAACTAAATTATTACAACCATCAAATTAATTAATGCACTATCAAGTAGTATCATCAGTGATATACATTGCCTTATAAAATATTATGCCTCTTACCTTCAATCTGACCTAGAGTTTAATGCACATTTCAATCATAAGAAGCACTTACCTCAAATAAAATGAGAAACTAAGTTAAGGACTACACTTCTCCACCCAACCATAGATTGGGTAGCACTGTGGTCTTTCTTACTCCCTAATCACCCCCGAGCTAGATTCTAGGGCATAAGGAGGTTGATCAAGAATGAAAACAATCAGGAATCCAAGGAAACATCTTCACCCCGGGATGTCAAAGGGAAATGTTGAAGATTCAATTGAACTTGTTGAAAAAATACTTGAATGGGATTTTGTGTCTTTGTAACGAATAAAATATATAAATAATATAAATATAATGTAAAAGATAATAATCATAAATAATAGTTAAGTTAAGCTAATAATTAGGTTGAAGAGGCATGTCTAATAGGACATGACTCTTCATGAAGAGACACTTGTGTGATATATAAGCAAGCTTTTTGTTCTCATTGTAAATCATTATCGTTCTTATTCTTATTCATATATTTAATATAATATTTATATCCTTAATGGATATCTTGATATTCCAAGTCTTTTGGAGTAATTAATTTATAGAAGGAATTTTGTTCGCTTCATTTGGTATCAGAGCCACGTTTGGCTAATCACCAGACCTTTGGCTATCAACCTATCATCAACCTTGTTGCTGTCATAATTGAAGCGTTTCGCTATATATTGGGAGATTCTCCATTTTTTAGGTCTTTGGCCATTTGCTACTAATTAAAAAAAAATAATAATAAAGAATAAAGAAGGGTATATAAAAAAAAGAGGAAAGGAAATAATATATTCTAAACAAACAAAAAAAAGTGAAAAAATATATATATAAAAAAAGGTTTTACATTATTGATAAAAAGTGCACAATAAAGATAACCGGGAACCTTTTCAAGTATATTTAAGACTTTTTACGTGGAGAAGCGCGTGGTTTTAGAAACTAGTGGTAAGTTTTACATTTTACGTGGAGAACATTAATCGAGGTTTTGAAAACAACCCATGGTAATTGCCCATGGTATTTTAAAAAGTTAAAAAAAATGAAAGGATTACGTTTTATTTTTTACGTGGAGAACATTTTAACGAAGGTTTTAAAAACAACCCATGGTATTTTAAAAGTTAAAGAAAAAAGAAGGATACAAAAGCTCTTACGTTTTACTTTTTACGTGGAGAACATTTTAACGAAGGTTTTAAAAACAACCCATGGTATTTTAAAAGTTAAAGAAAAAAGAAGGATACAAGCAGGTAAATATTACCTTTACAGGAGGTTTTAAAAATAACCCGTAGTACATTCCAATCCTCCTTAGCCAAAAATCCCATTCTACTAATTCAAAACTTGCATAAATACTTGTACATACAACAATCAGATCCTAAATCAATGGATTGAATTTTGCTAATCCTAGATAATATCTAATCTGCATGATATTATCCTCACGAATCTCAACTAAGCCTAAATACTTGAATTAATTACAAGATAATTCAAATCCCTGAATTCTAGCTCAAATCCTATCTAGAAAGCTTTGTAAAGTGATAGCTACGGGATCCCACTACTTTCGCTGTAAACCTTTTTTGTATTTTTGGAATAAAATTTGAAGTCTTTTGTCTTCAAGCCTCATGCTCCTGCATCAGACTCTTGAGGAAAAAACTCTTCATGGGCTCCTGTCCATGAGCTGTTCTACAAAACTGCCCAACTTCTGTAGCATGGCATTTGTCATCCAAGTAGCATCATCAACGGGTTGATCCTTTCACTTGATCAAATACTGAAAATACTCTTGTCCTCTTGTCTTTTTAAAGAATCTCTTATCTAAAATATTTTTTGGCTACAATGCCTTTGCTGTAGGTAACTATTTTACCTAGTCAACCTCTTGTTCTTATTTATCTTCTGTTGTATCATCTACATTTCTATTTTCAAACCTGTACAAATCAACAACATTGAAAATTGGAGATATTCCAATGTCAGGGGGTAATTCAATTTCACATGCATTTGCAGAAAATTTCCTCAAGACTCTGCATGGTCCAATTTTCTTAAATTTTAACTTGTTATACTCCCATTTTGGAAATATTTCCTTCCTCGGGTGTGCTAAAACCAAATCTCCAACCTCAAAATTAACTTCTATCTTCTTCAAATCTACTCTACTCTTGTACTTTATGTTTCTATCTTGTAATTGTTGTTTTACATGTTCATGTATTGCTTGAGTCTCTGAAGCAAAATCTTCTCCTTTAGCACTTCCCATTTCAGATTTTCCTAATTCTTTTAATTCAAACACTCCTCTTGGGTGCATTCCATAAAATATATGGAATGGAATCTGCCCTGTACTCCTATTAGGAGAATCATTATAAGCATATTCAGCATGTGCCAAAATTTGATCCCACCGTTTTGGATGTTCACCTGCAAGACTTCTCAGAAGATTACCCAAGCTTTTGTTTACAACTTCAGTCTGTCCATCAATCTGAGGATAAGAATCTGAACTGAAACCTAGTTTAGTATCAAGTTTCTTCCATAAGTTCCGACAAAAATTACTAACAAATTTGGTGTCTCTGTCTGAAATAGTGCTCTTAGGTAACCCATGCAACCTTATGATATCCTTAAAAAATAGATTAATAATGTGAGTAGCATCACTCGTTTTATAACATGGAATAAAATGTGCCATTCTAGAAAAGTTGTCAACCACAACATAAATTGAAACATTTCCTCTTTGAGTTTTTGGTAAACCCAAAACAAAGTCCATACTTACCATATCCCAAGGTCTATCTGGAATAGGTAATGGAACATGCAAAACTGTGTTTTGGCTCCTTCCCTTTGCATATTGACGGAATTTACAATTTTTTACATACTTTTCCACTTCAGATCTCTTCTTCGGCCTGAAATAAAGCTGATTCAATTGCTCATAATTCTTGTCTGCACCAAAATGTCCTCCAAGGCCACCACTATGCTTCTCCTTGATTAAATTTTCCCTCATAGAGAAATTTGGTATGCACAGTTGATTTCTTTTAAACAACAATCCTTGCAAGAAAAAATCCAGCCACTCACTTTTGTCTAACAAAACAAGATTTTTACAAGCTTCAAATGCTTCTTTAAAATCTAAATCTTTCTCTTATAATTCTTTAAGAAAATCAAAACCCAACACTTGAATTTGACTTTATTGAACTATGATACTTTTTTTGCTTAAGACATTTGCTACTTTATTTGATTGGCCATGTATATGTTTTAATACAAAATTAAAACTTTGAAGATATTCTACCCATTTTGCATGTTTCTGACTAAGCTTTGGTTGTTGCATAATGTACTGCAATGCATGATTTTCTGAATAAATTATAAACTCCTTAGGCATCAAGTAATGTCTCCACTTTTTCAATGACTGCACAACTGCATAAAATTCCTTATCATAAGAAGAATATTTCTTCTTCGATTCATTCAATTTTTCACTGAAATAAGCTACAGGTCTATCCTCCTGACTTAAAACGATGCCAATAGCTTCTCCACTAGCATCAAATTTCACTTGAAAAGGTTTATTAAAATCAGGAAAAATTAAAATAGGCCTTTCAGTGATCTTTCTTTTCAAAAGTTGGAAGTTCTTTTCTGCATCTACAATCCTTTTAAATGGTTGTTTATCCTTCTTTATAGTGTCAATAATAGAAGCATTGATCTTACTAAAATTCCTTATGAATTTTCTATAAAAAATAGCAAGACCATGAAAACTTCTTACCTCAAAAACACTTTTCGGTGAATGTCACTCTATGATTTCCTTTACCTTCTTTAGATCCATCTTTAATCCATAAATAGAAACAACAAAGCCCAAATATACCAACTCTTCCTTAATGAATGAACATTTCTTTAAATTTAGTAGTAACTTTTCTTGTTACAGCTTCTATAAGACATAATTCAGATGTCTCATATGTTCCTCTTTAGATCTGTTGTAAACTAATATCATCCATATATGCTATTACCAATTTACCAATAAATTCTTCTAACACTTCATTCATAATCCTCATAAATGTACTAGGAGCATTTGATAACCCAAAAGGCATTACCATCGATTCATATAGTCCTTCATTTGTTTTAAAAGCAGTTTTCCATTCATCTCCTTCTCTAATCGTTATTTCATGATACCCACTTTTTAAATCCAGATTTGTAAAATGTCTTGCTCCACTTAAACAATCCATCAAATTTTCAATTCTAGGTAAAGGAAATTTGTACCTGATTATTATTTTGTTGATATCTCTTGAATTAGTGCACATTCTTTGGACTCAACACTGTTGGCACTACACAAGGACTCAAACTCTTGTTGAATTGAGGCTTCTGTGATCCATAATAGCTATAAGAATAACTTCGGCGTAAATCACATGTAGAAAGACCTTTGTCGATGCATTTTGAACCAACCATTGTGGTTCATCGTCAGGACAAGTTGAAGAAACAGATCTAGCTTTGCATGTTAAATAGTCTGAGCAGAGCCTCCAATGGCTATCTTGACCAACGACTAATTTTGACTTCAGGACTAGAGTCAAAAAGTCATTTTTATAATTTAGTTATATTTTATGACCATACCTTTAAAATAT